>JAQNCA010000021.1:3977306-3993912 GCA_029783725.1 Acanthurus tractus
ATTTCCTCTGTTTTAAAGCATCAGAGAAAGGCCGGATTTGTGAATAAAATGAGCATGCTGTTATTGTTTTTGTCTCTCAAGCTTAAGATGGTGTCTTTAAATTGCTTGTTTTCTCTGTCCAGAAGTCTTTAACTCAAACGAGTTTTATTAGGAGAGAAGAGCAGAAAATCCTCTCAACTGAAGAGCTGGAGCTAATGAACATTTGGCATTTTGCTAGAAAGATATTTACATGAACTATTTGCCAAAATAGTTTCTTCATAATTTCCTGCCAAATCATTATTTCATTCATTATTTTTTCAGTTCTAATGTTGGTTTAAAATTTAGCTATTTTACTTGTGTGCAAAGTTGCTTTTACTGCAGATTTACGACTCGGGCAGTTTGTCATTTCCACTTTAAGCTAAATGCTAACGTAGCATGCTAACAAGCTCACAATGACAAAGGCAGTATGCTAGTTTTTGACAATCTCAGCATTTTTATCATCTTTGTTTGGCGTGCTAGCATTCATATATTGCTAATAATATATTATATTTAAAATTATGCTGTCAATAGTGTATAATAACATAAAAATAAGAGTGAATGTGTTTTAAATACCTTAAATATGAGCCTTTTATATCTAACCTTACAGAGGGAACAGGTCCTTTTTCACAGAGTCGGCCATGTTGAGCTACTATTATTTCTACAGTAGCCCAGAATGGACAAACCAAACACTGGCTTTAAAAGGAGACTCTTATTTTTCACAGTTTCTAATTAAGTCATACAAAAGGAGGGTTGCTGGAGGGATATTCAATCAAGTGCAATCTACAACCTCACCACCAGTTGCCACTAAATGCTACACACAAAATAATGTACCATCAAATTTATTTCAATGAATCTTGGGTTAAAAATTTATGGACAATCCAAACATGAGTTACTGACATATTTGAGTCTGGATTAACTGACCAACAAAAAGAATCTCCAGAAAATATAAATAATTTGCAGTTTACTGTCTGACACGACACAATAGGACATATTTCTGTAAAGTTAAAGTTCATCAATTACATCTCCAGCGCCAAGTTGCCCTTAAATTGCTTTTAACAAACAAGAACAAAAAAGAAAATCAGCAGCCACCAGGTGAAATATTACTAAAAGTCTGTACGTGTCGAAACTGTCACAGTTCCCAGGTTTGAAAGTGTCAGCTAGGCGAGGCTGCCGACCAGATTATTTGGATTAGCCTCTTGGTTTTTGTCCAAGGAACACATAACAAACTGAGGCCAATTAAACATCTGACCATAGATTTACATTTTGATTCGTCCAACCAACCCTCCTGATGACGTAATGAAAAACATCCCTCCACATCTCTCAGCCCTTTGGATGTTAAAGATCATCTGATAAGCAGAAAATAGTGGGTCGTGATTTCCAGCTGGACGACCGCCATTCAGACAGAAGATAACAACAAGCAGCTGTGAACTGTGACTTGTCAGTAATTATCTCGCATGAATACATTTGAAAGATGAGAGAATAAGTTTAATTTAAAGGCTAATGTGGGTGAATTTGTAATTCTACTCAAAATCTGTCAGTTTAATAATATTCCTACTTAATTATAGTGACCGCTACTATAATAAATGTAGGAAATTTCACAGGAAAATTACATTTAAATGATTGTAAAATGACAAATTCTCTTTCTCTCCAGAAGCCAGTTATAATACTAAAAATAGTAAAGCGTATGCTACATTTGTAAAGTCCTCTTTAAGTCTGCATCTTCATCACTTTACCAAGTTGGCTGCTAACTTGTCAAACCCCCTGACTCTGGTGCACAGGAACAGTTAATGAACAAAGGGAGCCACAAGTGCTCCATTTCCTAAAAAAAGATCAACATTCAACCCCCTGGAGAGGTGTACCCTGAAGCTGCTATTACCCATTTTCGTCTAACCATTTTTAAATTATCTTCAAAGCTACTCTTGAAAGGATATCTCACTGATAAAAAAAAAACAAAAACTTGGTTAAAACAATCAAGCCACATTGGTTCCATTTAGCGACTGACTCCCAGAAACGAGAGCGAGATTTTAGAAAAACTTTCCATCTCTGTGTAAAAGATGGCAGAGACTTGGCGGACTTACCGCTGCCACCTGTGACCCAGCCTCCACCTCTGCCTCAATCTCAGCCAGGCTCTTGTACTGCTGTGGAGACTCTATCACCATCTCCCTTCTGGGGGCTTTGCCGGCCCGGCCCTGCATGGTAGTCAGTCCTGCCTGTGTGTATCCTTTAATCAGGTGTGGGACTCACTCACTGCACACACACTGCCATGGCGAAAAAAGTTGCCCGCGGTGTGTGAAGGGTGAGAAAGCTTTGCTGACCGTCCGATGAGATTCCCTCTGTACTCAATCACAATAGCCCAGCCTCCCTCTCTCTCCGCTGCTCTGTCTCTCATCAGAAGGGAAGGGCCCCTCCCACCCTTACAGCTGTGCAGCTGTGAGCATGTGTGTGTGTGTGGATATGTGTGTGGATATGTGTGTGTGTTTGTGCGTACAGTATGTGATCTGTGTGAGGAGGTGGGGAGAAAAAAAATGAACCACTCCCCCATTAAAAACTTAGAAGAGGCCCAGAGATCCTGTCGTCATGTGCCTGCTCCACCTGCCTGCGTGTGTGTTGATAATAGAAAGTGCCAAAAAGAGTTTACAAAAGGTGTTAAATGGAAAAAGTTATATTTTTAAAAACACAGCCTGCAAACTGCAATGCAAATATTACGTACAGTTTTAATTAACCACTGTAAAGGCTACTAAAATGTTAGAAATAAAAACAGAGGACCATAAGACTTGGCTTTTTTGTTGTTTCTAATTATTAATGACTTAAAAAAGAATATGTGTGGAACTTTTGCTAAATAGAGAAGCCCAATAATAATAATGCAATCATCAACACACAGAAGGTTTTATACAACCAGTTGTTTCACATATGAGGTTTTACTCAGTGGAGAATCAGTAAGACCTGCATTCTTCTTATAAAGAAGCTGAAGTTCAGAAATGCCAGGGATTTATTTTAAGAAACTTTCATCTCTGTGTTGTTTGTGCACCAAAGAGCATTTCTTGTAATTATTATAAGAACAAAAAATGCAGGTCAAAGCTACAGATCATCAACCAAACAACTAAACATATATCTTTATATTCTTATTACTGTTTTCTTGTTTCAGTGATGAAAATATAGGTATTTATAAGTAGGTATTGGGACGCTTGTTATGCTCTTACACTGAAATCAGTATTGCTACGTATTACAGCCCACATACCCAATATTTACCCTAAAAAACTAGACTTTCTTCTCCGTAATGTGAGCGATGTGTATATTCTCTATGTAAATTCCCAGTATTTACAGTAATAATGTGCAGCAAGGTAAATAAAATAGTCATCTGACCCCTTATTTTTATGATCTGATGACAAAACAAGACATGCAAGTTCTTGAACATCAGCTTTGATTGTCACATGGTTCCTACGTTGGATCCAAACGCTGCCTCACAGGTGAAACCACTTAAACTAACCCTGACTGTTCATACATGGACTTAAACAACAGTAACAGTGTTGAGACACTCAATCTGTGTTGATAAAGTTCTTCTCCCCATTAATATTTTGCTCTGCTTTGAAAGTTCCTCCGCCGTATCCGCTGCGGCAGGCGCCCACAGCAGGGTCAGTCAAAACACACTTCCTCCCCATCCGGCTCTTAGACACAACACACACACTCGCACACACACTCACACACACTATCCTGCTGCTTCAGAGCAGTTCGAGTTGCCCCCTTGTCTCTCCATCGAGTCGGCGTTTCTCTCTGAGGAGAATCACTTGCCTTTAATCTTCGAGCAGCGGCGGCGGCGGCGCCTCAACTCAGCTGTTTATCAGCGAGTGTATTTCCGAACGATGACATTTAAAGTTTTTCAGAGAGGAATTAACTCAGGGTAAATTTATGCAAATCCTCGTATTTTGGAGTTATTTCTTTCCCCTCTTATGAGGCTTTACGCACATCTCCCAAACCTCAGCAGTGTTTACAGGCCACTGCATCTTTCTGACTAAACACGCATGATTAATAAGTCATCCAATTATATCTGTGGATGGGAGAGAAGTTGCAGCTCTCTTGTGTGCTCGGAATGATATGGGGAGAGGTGGGGTGTCAGAGAGAGGGGATGACATGCCACGGGTCGAGTCGACTTCAAAGGCCGTCATGTCTCTGTTACAGTTTCACCACCATCGCTCCTAACAAAATGTAGCACAAAGGCAGGCAAAGGGTGTGTGTGTGTGTGTTTCTAAGTGTGTGTGTGTGTGTGTGTGTGTGTGTGTGTGTGTGTGCATGAGTTTCACTTTTTGTGCTCCAGGGTCCTCTGATGTGTGAGGCACTGTGCATAATTAGCATAACTTGTTTTAACTGTACTCACTTCAAAGGGACTTGCTGAAATGTACCATTCAGAGAAAACACAGGAAGCTGCACAAGAGGCTGTAAAAGAAGGTTATTCCACAGAGCCGACAGGACGTCCGCGAGGTGAAGTGAGACGGACAAAAGCTTTATGAGTCACAGGACTAACCATCATGAATGGAGCAGCACTGGTGCTATAATTAACTCCCATTATCACCACTAGTGAATGAAAGGTTGGAAAAATGTGAAAAATGTCCAAGACGATCACTTCAGTGAGCTTCCTTTGTCCAAAAAAAAACAGTCCAGCACTCAACAATATTCAGTTTAAAATGATATAAAACAGAATCAGGAATTAGGAAAAAGCCATTTTCTTTTTTCTCTCTCTCTCTGCTGTGAAATGCAGAAGAGATATTCACATCTCAGGGTGAACTGTAATTACTTTGGTGAATTTTCCCTGATCCCTTAACTCTTAATATGCTAACAAGCTAAAGATAATGGAATGGAGTTCAGAGGCGCTAACACGGCTGCAATCTTGATCGGGACTTGGAGAAGAGCAATGAAAAAATAATTCTTATCTCAGCCTTTAAAGGTTTGAACTGAAAGGAAATCTCATGCAAAATACAAGTTAATATCACAATAGATCTGCTCTTTTTTGCTTTCTGTTCATGCTGTGGAAAGAAGCAGTCATTCTGGTGGTAAATCTTGTAATTTTTTAAGCCGCAACACAATTGTTTTCCTGCAAAACACTTGGATTCTGATGCTCAAACTGATTGGAAACATATTAGTTTTCCCTTCAGCTGCCTTATTAATCTCAACAGTGCTGGAAAAAGCAGAGAGATTAAACTAAACGGGGCAAACTCAGTGTGTGTTCTCAAGGATATTCAGGGGTGAAGTATTTAAAGTAAATCTAATGCAGGTTTCTGACGTGACTTTCCTCTGGCCTCAGTTGATAACGGACTGCTGACTGTACTGTGTCCCCCCCCCCCCGCCGCCGTCCCGTGGAGGCCTCAGTGACAGCGTCACCAGCTCGGTGTGATAATCAGCCTCTTGTCAGGGACTCTGTCTGCACTGAGGTCACCCGCTTCATTCACCCACATCTCTGGAGCGCTCTCACGCCATCACGCTTCCTGGAGCTATTGTTGCCGCCATGCCAGCAGTACCACGAGGACGCATGGGCTCGTGTCTGAAGGCGTGTGTGTGTGTGTGAAGGCAGATGGGAGTGCGAATGAGTCTACACGACCGTCTGAGCAAAAAGTTTGACAAAAATTACAAAGTTGTCAGAGAGAAAATGAGGGAGAAGGAGGAGGTGAAGAAGGATGGCGTCCATTTGTTTTTACACAGCTTGAACTCATTAGGACATGTGAGCCTTCCACACCCTTCCCGAGCGGCATGCAAACACACACATACACACACAAACACACACGCACATACATAGACGCAGACCGTCACAGAAGTCTGTGGAGAATTGCATAAGAGCAGGTTGACGTCATGTTTGGGAGCTAACGATCGCTACAGGCGCCCTGGAGAGACAGAGTGTGAGGGTGTTGCCTGAAAAGACGTGAAACTTCCCTTCCAGACTGATCTCCCCCTCCTCACATGACACACACACACACTCACATGTATGTTAGCTCCCTGACCTTAAAACTCACTCATCTATCACAAGCAATAGTCTCAACACACAAGCAAAAATGCAGCTGGTCTGTGTTGTGGTCAACGTTTAAAATGCTGCAACTGCAGGTAAAACAGGGAAAACATGTGGCACAAGTTAAATATGATCCGAGAGAGGGGAGTTCTCCCAGTCTCCATGATGTCAGAGCTCTCAGGAGTGCTGAAAGCTCGGCTCAGGAGAATGTAAAGCGAAAAGTCCCTGCATCTCTGCATGAGATTAGGCCAGAGGAGCAAAATGTAGATTCAAAACACATAGAGTCACTGAGATTTATTCAGATTTCTGCAAGGAAAGTTCGTCGTTTAAAAGTTCCTGCTTCAATAAGAGAATTTATGTCAAATACTTCTGTTTACTTATCAGTATTTTACAGTATTTGCATTAAAATGTGTTGGAAGTGAGATGATTTGCACGACTGGTCCACCAGTGATTCAGCACAATTCAGTCAGCATGACTCAACAAGTTTCTTTCAGTTTTCTTTACACTGGTCTGTTTATTTACTCCTTGATATTTTGTTCCATTTTGTTGAATCCTGTTTTGTTCAGAGTTTTTTAGATCTTGATCACAGGCTTTTTTTCATCTTTGCTCGTTCAGAGTGATCAGGTTCACCTGTGATGTTTCCCTCAGCTGATGGTGATCAGCCTGTTTGGAGGTTTCATAAGGAGGTTTGTCTCTCTGTTCACGTGGTTGTGTGTCTCCAGAGAGTCAACACCTTCAGTTGACTCTCTGTTTCTGTTTGATAGTGTGTTTGAGTTGAGTGTGTGTGGAAGTTTGTGTTTGAGACTCCTCTTTTTGCCAGCATTCATTCCAGATCATATTAAGACTTCCCCTCCCAGTGACTCCCAACTTTGGGTTGATTCTTGTCTTTGTTTGGGAAACTGAGAAAAACCTGCACATGACACACAAAAATGGACAAAGATCCAGTTTTTTTGGTTCGGAAAAACATAATTTAGAGTATTAAAGAATAAGTGCATAGGCCAAACAAGTGTGTTAGCCTGGTTGCTAACTGGACTTCAAATTTAAAGTTTATTAAAGAAAAAATACACATTTGTATCATCAGCTTTCGTCTCATGACAGCCTGCAGACCATCTCCTGGGTTGTGGAGAGGTCTGGCACAGCATGCAATACACACAGCTAATGGTGCAACACTGCTAATGAGCTGTGATGGCTTCCTCCATCTTGGACTCTCCGGCTTTCTGTTCCCTCAAAGGTTAGCACCATCTCATCACTAATTGCTGTGATTTCACTGGAATGAGTCGATTTTTTTTGCAGAGAAATTTTCCTGCCTCGACTGCAGGTGTGACTGGACTTTCAAAGCATTTTTTTTTTTTCTGCCTTGAACTTGTTTGAATTTTCAGCCAAGATTAAAGCTATAGAGAAACACCGAATACACCTAAGCTCTTCCTTTCTGAAATTGAAAAACGTTCTATATTGTAAAAAACAAGTTTTTTATAGGATTTAAATGAAAACAACCCCTACTAGCTTGGAGGATTTGTAGTGAAAAGAATAGTGTGTCAAAGTGTTTACCAGCTACACAAACAAAGAGGGAATTAACATTAAGGAGACTGGATTTTGTCCACATACTTATTTTATATTTAAATCCCAAAGGAAGCACAAAATTTCAGAATGTGCGTGTGGTTGTGAGGCGAAAGGCTCAGTCCTGGATGCTGCCTGTGTTTTCCAGCTTAACTATAATTTGGATATTAATGGGAGGACGTATTCGACTCAAACCGCAGCTCTGACTGTTGTTTTTATGGAAAAGGTCATAAGAGGCCGACCAAAGCTTAATGGCTGTAAAGTAAACACTGCATTCAAAAGTGATAATGATGCAAAGTGAACGTCCTTGCCTCAATGTGCACTAGCAATCCTACTTAACCCCCCTGCTATTGATTGTCCATTAAATCTCTTTGACTTAACAACGAACATGCTGCTGGCTAATGGAGCTAACTGCAGGGAAGTAGCTTAATGTAGCAATGCATAAATTTAAGTGGAAGACAACATTACAACAGGCCGAGGGGAAGAAGTTTAAGACTTTTTTACTTTCCTTGCTCAGTACAAGCGAACATGCGCAAAAGCCCGAGACGTTTCTTGTATTTTCCTTCCAGCCTAATGTTCAACTTTTGATGTGCTGCACCAGTAATTGTGTGATCGGAGGCCACTGAAAGATACACACTCCCTCTAAATCCGGTTCCTCAGGGGAGACTATTAGGAAGATTATTCTCCAAAATTCTGCTGACATGCACGGCAACTTGTGTTTAATCTGACGAGTCTGCGCTCCGACTGTAAATTATTCAGCTCTTACCTCATTTTCATTCTCAAAGACATGATGGTATATTTATGTGTTACATGTACAGAAAATAAATGACTGTTACTCTAGCTGCTGGAGTCACTGAGTGCGGAGAGAAAAGCATAGATTCAACCCAAAGACAAAGAATGCTCTTAAATGCTCATTTTGCTCCTACTTGTTAAGAAATTCAAGGGCGTGAATGTGTTGTAGATTAAGTCTCTTTGTCATATGGAGTCTAAAATCCACTAACTTACAGATTTACACTGAGTTTGGCCTGTAATATTCTATGATAAATAAATGCTGGTTAACAAGTGCATACAAATTTAAACTGGAAAGACAAAAGTTTTCTCTACAGGAATGCTGAAAGTAAATTTAATCAAACTGAAAAGTGGTTAAAAAGAGTGCAAACTGTTCAGTAAAAACCCACATGCACGACAGGAAAGAGGATATATTTTTAAAATGGGTCTACCAGAGCTGTGGTGGGAATCCAGAGTTGAGATCCCCTCAGACTCAGGGTTTCCTCCTCCTCCTCCAGAGCCCCAAGCTCCACCGCCCCCTTGATGTAGCCACAGTTCCTCTCCAGGATGGAGCGCAGCCCCTCCAACAGAACCACGCTGGTGGTGCATCCCATGGTGCTACCACACACTCAGCACCAGCGTGCAGGAAACACAAATTATCTCACAGCTGGAGCCTTATTTCAAAAATCAGCTCCAGGCGGATGCACCTTGACCTGCTCCACATCTAGAGGGGGGAAAAAAAAAAAACTCCTCTCACAGGTGCACTGACGGGTTTTTTAAAAATTCACTCAGGTATCAGCTTATCTCCCCCGAAGCCGAGGAGGATTCCCCCTCTGAAACACAACCACCGTCTTTTGAAAGCAAATCTCAGCCCAAGTGCTGGACCACTGAGTCGTATCCTCCTGTGTGTGTGTGTGCAGCTCAGCGGGGATGGAGGGATGAGTGCGAAGAGGAGGAGGAGGAGGAGAGAGGAGCTGCTCATTCAGTCGGAGCAGGGCGTCGACTCTCTCCGACTCCTCTTCCTCCCTTCCTTCCTTCCTTGCTTCTGCCTGAGAACGCTCACACACTCGGCTCTCTCTCTCCCTCTCACTGGTTTGCTTTCTCCCCCTCTTATCTCAGCAGCTCCATCTCTCTCTCCATCACTCACTCACTCACTCCTTTGCCCTGTCACTTTCACTTCTTCTGCCTCACCCTCTCCTTCTTTCCTCCCTCTCTCCCTCCCTCACTGTCACAGCTTAGTCATTTCTCTGACTCTGCATGCTTTGTCAACAGTAAAAGCAGACTGTACGCAACAAAGACACGCACACACACACATAATCTCACCCACACACACACGCAATAACTGGCTGCTGCAGACAATGTTTTACTCTTTCTCTCAGCCTCTTTCCCTCCTTCCTCTTTCTCCCACTGACAATGAGATTACAAGGGATGCAGTCATCTTGCTGATGTCATTTACATTTTCTCTGAGACGTTTATAGGAATGATTTCACTCCTCTTGACCTGCGTTGCCAGGCCCACAGCCATTAACACTCGCCTGGACTGATCCATCAAGCATGATGCGTCATAGGACAACCAGGACAAACCTGGCAACCCGCTGCAAATCATCACCTAATTAACATCCCAGCATCCTCGCATCCACTCTCCCAGAAGCGGGCATGTTTTTAGCTGAAGGATACTGGCTTGTTTATGTGAGGCTAATTTACATTCACATGCAAACAATTCTCTGGGTTTTTCTTCAGCTGCTCTCCGGTGGCTGGTGTAAATATTTCATCATCCGTTGACACACTCACCTACTTTTAAGTGGATGATGCAGCAAAACGGGCAAATAGGAAAATCACATTAACGCAAGACTGAGCACAAAGTAGATCAGTGTTTGAAATCATCTGAATCCTTTTAGGGCTGATTAAACACAGAGCTGAATAAAACTATAAGCATGAGAGGGAATTAATATCATTCAACCGACTGACAGTTATTGTGGCCATAAAAAAAAGGAATGAAAACGTTAATAAAAGATGAAAAACTGAGTTTAGTTGCAGCTAAATGTTAATTGTGAAAGTGTTTGGAAGATATTAGTGTGAATTGAGGCAAAAATGCTGAGGAAAGTCTCAAAAGCAGTTGAGCATTTGGAAAGTGAACAGTGAGAGCAGTTGAACTGTCACTGATGTGGAGCCACTGAAAGCAGTTGCAGTGTTGTTTGAAATGCAACAGATGAAAGCGGTTGATTTGTCAGGATGTTTGAAGGCTAAATTATTTTTAAAAATCAGTTTAGGTGTCAGGTGGTGAAATTTCTCATGCAGAATAAAAAAATCAATCTGCATGTGAAGAGTGAAAGCAGTTAAAGTGTCAGTGAAAATGTAAATGATGAAAGCACCTGAAACATTAATTAAATGTAAAGCAGTCATCCTTTGAAGCCTACAGGAAGGATTTGATGTCACACACTCCAAGATTAAAACTTCCTTGCAAGTACTCAGTCAAACACAGCATTTTCTTTATAAACTTTTAAGTTGATCTGGCAAACTTTTGTGCAAACTTTTGCCTATTTACAGAAGATAATCATTAGTTGGAGTCTGCTTTGTGTCTTTTGATCACTTTAAGTCAAGTATTCACTCTCTTTTAGCCCTGTTTTTATTCACCACTAACTCATATAGCCGCTAAATATCAAGCTTATTAGCTGCTATGTGCTTTTTGTTCACTAGCTAAACTGTTAGCCTTCTGCTGGTAGCTGCAGTCATCACATCAGATCTTTTGTGCTAAAAACAGCTGCATGTCGTTGCAGAAAATAGTGCTAATTAGAGCGAAGAGAGTGAACCAAAGCAGGAAGTTGTGAGCCAGGTGAACCATAACGATGAGCTAGAATTTGCTGAAATGTTGTGTATAGCTAAGAGAGAGATACATAAAATGTTTATTTTCTTTTGAATTGGTCATCATGAAGGGCATCACATACAACTGTTGTGTCATAAAATGTCATTTTAAAAAAATACTGATCGTTTCTGCTTATAATTGAACAGAACAGAAATACTATTCACGACAACTGATGTTCAAATGGAAAAAAGTGACTTTCTGTTAGCTGTTAACCAGTTCCTTTCACTGCAGTGTTTTCAGGCTGATTCAAAAAGCCTCACCAGCATTCTTTGAACAATGCCATTACCTTAGAGCGATTCCTCAGAGGCTGCATTAATCTAATGAAATCCAAACTGCGCCCAATAACCTTTACAAAACAGACGTCTGAAAACTAAAGAGCCGCTGCACCAGACCACAACATTTTTTGAAATCAAAATCCACAAAAGAAATCTATCAGCTGTTTCCATGTGCTGTTCAGTCACCAAAAAAAAGATACAGGGGGAGGAAAAGATAAAACATCTTCAGTCAGCAAAGCAAGAATAATGCTCTTCTCAGATGTTCATCTTTATTCCACCAAACAGTAAAGTACATCGCTTCTTGATCATAACTTTACTCTATAAACTTTATGATTTTTACATTTGCAGTTTAAGACCAAAATGACCAAATTTTTTACCAGCTTTCAATGAGGTTGACCCTTAAATTTTATATTGATTAAAAACAAAACTAGTTAAATGTAAGAGATTTAAATTGGTCTCCTGGCAAGAAAGCTTTTTTTCTGGAGGAAGTGAAGAAATTAATTAGGGATATTTTTGGTGGATTGCCATCACTTTCGCCAATAAACATCAGCATTTTTCTTACTGCACCAAATAAATCAAACCAGACTTGTATAAGAATTTATAGGCTTAATGAAAATATTTCCATGAGCAAAGAATATAAAAGTGCTATAATGTTGGCACATAAGGACACACACTTCTTCTCCACTGCTCTAATAGGTTAAAGTCTTTGCCTTTACATGTTTAAATGCTTAAAGCATGATCATTTCTCTGCAGTGAGAGGGCGACAGTCGAAGATATGCATCACTGCTGCCCCCCACAGGCTGCTTCTTACACTGCAACAACACTGAGGCCTGATGACTCACTGGAAAAAAAGCCAGACGATGCTTCTTACCTCATCTTTTCAAATAAATCTTGGGCAGCGGTTCCTACACATCCACATGAAACAAAGCAAACAAAAGTGATGCCATTTGAGCTGCAGGCTTGTACAAATGGCTGGGGACATGTAATAATGAGCGGTTTGGTAGAAAATGCTGTAATGTGAGCCAGAGAGCATGCAAACCAGCACAATGATTCAAAAGACGGCGTGGCAGCCAAGTTTCACTGGAATAGTTGGATGTGAGGGTCATAGTGAAACTATAGGGTTTGGTTTTTTAAAGAAACTGCTCGCTAAATATGATAGAAATTAAATATGATATCTAGAAGTGTGTTTTCTGTGTGTAAGTGTGGGTTTTTGAGAGTAAGATCACCTGAAAGCAAGAATATTTGGGTTTTACTACCTGAGAATGAGCTCTTATTTATATCCATGAAAGTAGGAGGTCCTTTTCCATGGAGTTCACCGTGTCTCACTGCCATGTTTTTAGATTATTTCCAATTCATGAGAATGAAAAGACGTCTAACAAGCGTGAAAATGCATTTGCACTGCCAATATTCATAGACCACACAGCAGTCTTTGGTGTTGAACTGAAATAGTCAGGAATTAGTTTAAATAGAAGGTTCTGAAGTTCAATCAGGGAACAGCAGACAATTCACATCAGGATCTACATTTGGATGTATTTTCAGATAATTTGGCCTCGTGTATGATGTTAATTTAACAAATCTTAAATTCCAGCTTTACCTCAGGGAGAGAAATTAAACTTGTTCAGGGACTGCTTCCCGAGCCTCATTCAAAAGTGGCCCAGATTGTGTCCCCATTGAGAGTTTGGCGCATATAGTGCAAGTTTTAACTGATTCCCTTCTATCAGACGAATGTGGCAATAATTTCATCAGGGACTGAAATTTAGGCTAACTATAATGAATGTTGCTGTTGAATCTGGGTTACGCTCATGTGATTTGGATACTCAGTGTCTCACAAAAGGCCTGCAGGTAATCTAGCAGACTAGGACAGGATCCCAGTGTCCTGACACGATGTTTTGGCTGTGTTCACTCCCCTTCATGGCTAACAAACCAGCGATGACAAAAAAACCCCAAAAAACAAACAACACACTGCTTTTGCCTTTTGTGTAAATTATACTCTAACTAGGCCATTGGTTAATGGGCTCTATCTCGGCTTAACTTTCACATGGAAGGATTCTCAGGCAGCCAAAAGGGCCGTGAATGTTTTCCACACTAAAATGAAACGGCTATTTTTAAACATGCTACAGAGAACTGGATGTGCAATTGTGTCAACTGGGTCAGAGGAATTTTTTATGGTCACTGCCCAATTTTTGCAGACGAGGCCGGCTGCACTGCTGATTGAAATAGCAACTGTGTTGTTAATCATGGTTATGTTAAAGACACATAGCCATTATGAATACTTGACCCAAAGTAAAAGGGGGGACACCACCAATTTTACACAAGTTTGTTCCCTTGGCATGAGTAGTACAACTCAGCCTGCAAATAATTTGTTTCTTACAGTCGGGCAACTTTGGAAACGTTAAAACTTTTTCATTGCACATGTGTCTAGGAAGCAAAGCTCTATGGATGGTGATGTTGGTCTGCTGGTTGGTCCATCATTTTGATTTTTGTTGAATTAGCATGCTATCTTCTACAGACAGTCCAGTTTTCCGGAGGAAGTCACCTCAGGACTCTAATCGTCCTTTGACCTTTACGCGCCATCAGCATGTTTGTGTTTTTCTGTGTGATGTCACATGAACATTCATGGTGCCTGCAGGCTGCAAACTATCATAATGCTAGCATTGGATGTTAGCTAGCATAACTGATGCATAACCTGCTTTCTTTGTTTTCTGAGATCTTTCTAGAGCTGTTTCGCCACCACCCATTATTTATTTTAATGTCTTTCAGCTGTGAGCAACTCCTCCGTTTCCTTTGTGCACAATTACACTGTGGAAAAACATCCATCAACAACAAGCTCAAAAATCAACCATATTTAGTCTCAGAGCAGTCTGTTTGAGTCAACTTTGATACTTTCGAATTGGAAAACCTGATTTTTGGATTAAAAAATTAAAACATTATCTTAAACAAGGTAGTAGGTGGTGAGAAAGGGTTCCTCAGTCATACACTGTCGACTGAAATGATTCAATATACCTGAAGTGCAACTACATCCCATCTCTTACATTGTAACTCCTACTTTGTGGATACGTTTTTGCACTCAGCATCCTGTATTTACCAAAACATTTGATTCATTCAACCACTCAGGTTTTTGGTTCATCATGTCTGAGTCTGTTTGCCCTTCAGCACTGACAATGAACATTTTTTCTCAGTAATGAGACAAAGATCTGCTCCAATCAAGTTTGTGAAACTGCTAAATTTGAAATGTTATGTTATTGCCTGCTAAACCTCAGAGATTCTTACAATAAACAATGAAAGAAAGCTGAAAACACTGACGATGTTGCAATAAGCTGCAATCTCCTTCGCATGCTCTCTTGAATCAACACTGCAGGCCATGTAGCAGAAACGAAAACATGCTGCAACCATCCAATAAAAAGGATGTGGCACTCAAACAGGACCAGACTTTTCATTTGTGAGCCTGCAGGCTCCACAAAATGATGACAGCCTTGTTCGCTGAATATGGTGGAAACTGGCAACGTATCAAAATCATGTCATGAAGAAGGAATTTTGTTATACAGTTTTGTTGAATCTTGCTGTTTTCTGTCTATCTCTAAGAAGACATAAAGTTTGAAGCTCGCAGACAGCGAAGAGACACTATACATGTCCGAACAGACACATGCCAGCCTGGCTGCCAAAGCAAAAAGGAGAACGGGTGTTTACACCAATGTAAGGGTGGTAACAGCACAGACTATGAGGTAGCCTAAATAAAGAAGACGCGGAAAACCACATGGCCAGAAAAGCCCTAGCCTCAGCTATCAGGGGCAGCGACTCGGGACTCAACCACAAACCCAGCAGTAACGACCCAACGCCCCGCCTCATCACGGCTCCTGTATCATGACACCAATATAGGTCAGCAGTGCTAAAGCATCTGCAAATCTGCAGATTATCTCTGCCAGGTTTTTTAATGCTCTAATCAGACCAAATCCTCCCGAGTGGAGTTCACTCTTAAGTGGAATTCCACAATTTGAACTGCTGGTCTGAGCCTTGATTTAACTGGAGCTGGTAATGAGGAATCAGGACAACCATTATTATGGGGTTATTGTTGAGTAGAAAAAGTAGAAAAACAGCAAAAAGCATAAAAGACGAAGAGAATGTGAGTGTTTGTGTCTTATGTGGCATATGTGTGCATGAAGGACTGAGTAAAGACACTCATTCAGCACTGCAGGGAGAGGGCAGAAAGAGGTTTAAAAACGTCAAAGCAAGCATTTCCCACAGTTGGAAGTGATTATTAAAACTACAGGGGCTGTCTTTACTGCTCCACTGCTGGGCCTCCACTTTGTTTACTAAGGTATAGCGGAGAGCCAACCACGCCTGCACCAACCATGATGTGTGCGCGAGTGTCCGGACTCAGTCCCTGATCCGGCTTCGGTCTTGAATCTAGATGATTTATCACATATGCAGGTATTCATAATTAATGCTCCCCCACGGGTGCTTAGTGTGACACCAAGTTACAGAGGAGAAAGAGGGCGCGTTTAAAAATAGCCAGGACACCAACCATCATCTCATCCATAATTGAGTACAGCCAAGAGATCTGATCTGACATCCATTATGCCACTCCACACACTGTGGGCTAAGACTGAATTAATAGGCTACTATGACATAAGTGTACAGATGAAGCTTAGGGCTAAATAATGGATTTTTTTTTATACCAGGAAAAGGAGTGTGTTGCATTTGTTACTCTCAAGATACAATCAACTGTTCTTCATCTGCAAAATATTTCCTGCATCCCTTGGGTTTGAACTTAAAAACCAGCTTCATCAGATCAAAGTTCAGCATCACGACGCATTCAAAGACCGAGCAAACTGCTTCTCGCTGGTTGAAATATGAGTTGTTGAGGAAATTCTTTGATGTCCAGTAACTATATATATTTGCTTTGGCCATTCCAGCATGCCAGTCTCCATGTCAAATAGGCAGTGGAAGCAGCTGCACCATAAGTACACAGTCAAAAATAGAGGTACAAGAGAAGAAAGTTATTCACAGATGCTATAACAAGCACATAATGGGACATTGACGCACATCCTTTTTGATCCACCATAAGTGTTCAACATAGTTTCTGATACCTTGAAAGCATATTGTGTAATTTCTGCCACTAGAGGTCTTTTGATGA
>JAQNCA010000021.1:3994012-4006256 GCA_029783725.1 Acanthurus tractus
GAATATTCACTGATGAGGAAATGTACTGAAGTTTAAGACATGTTTGCCATCTCCCTCCCTCACACTATGGCTGGAATTAAGCTGGAGAGAGACGACAAAATGAAACACACCGTTATCTTTGGTAACGTACAGATTTCTCTTTGGAAGATTATCAGAAACATTCAGGAAAGTAGAAGCACAAAATGAAGTATATAACAGATGTAGTTGTTTTTGGACATTTTTTCACAAAGTGGAAATTTTACGTATTCATTTTCCCATCATAGGTATTATTGCTGGGCCTGCCAGTAAAAGCTCTCGGGAGTGATGGCATCAGGTCGACCAAATGTACTGTTGGTTGCATTATGGGAGATGGTTCAAAGTGCCTTTCTAAAGTGACTCTTTTAGTCCTTTCAGGTTTAGTACACAGGCACTAAAAGTCAAGATTTTGCAGCCTCTGCTGATATTATAATAATGATACTTTCAAAAATATGTTCCTCCCAAGCCGTGCAATATTAACTTTCTTGAACACACCTTCTTAGAAAAAGCTCAACATTATGGGAAAATAGTTCTTGTTTTGCAACATGTAAAATGAGAAGATTAATGTAATTCTCATGAAATATATAAAGCCTGGAGAAAGAACTAATGAGATGTAGCTTGCTAGTGAGCATTTCAGCTGCTGCTAGGCTGGTTTGATTACTAGCCAGGCTAGCTGTTTCCCCTTGTCTCCAGCATTTATGTTGAGCTAAGCTAACTGGCTGCTGGCTCTGAATGTCTAGAAGAGAGAGAACATGCGTAGCTCCGAAAATGCCAAAACTATTCCTCTGAGGTGTCATGTCAGCGATGCTTCCAGGGAGGCTTCATTACATGCAATTATCGCCACACAAGTGGGAGGGATTACAACCTTGTCACAACAGTGGCTCCAACTAGTTGGTCCATCTGCACTGCCTCCTGTCTACATGCTCCCTTTCCAAGAGTGACAAGAGAGAACTCAACAGTTTGGATGAACTCAACAGTTTGGATTAAAAATAAAATGCAAAATCCAAAAGAAAAATCAGTCTCATTAATATAAAAACGGCATCTTATGAACATGAAAAGGTGTATTTCAGTTCCTCTTTTTTCTGGGTGCATGGGCTCTCCGCCCTGTGAGGTCAATGATGCACAGTATGTGAGTGTAACATGATGACCCGGGCCCAACCCTAATACAAACTCATTAGCACAGACAAGATCTGATGGTCACTGGACTCGAGAGCCCATCATGTGACCACAGGCATCCAAAAATTACCGCACACTCAGCAAAACTAGGAAAAAAAGACCAGACACCACACGTGTGCAATTTAACTTGACAGCACAGGTTTGTTTCAAGACAACCGATGAAATATGTTTTCTGGGTAAAAATAAACAAGCCTGAGGTCTCGTTATAACTCAGTCTAACCTGTCTGTCACTTCTGACGACTTCATTGCAAGACCAGTAAGTGCACAGGGGACCATGAAGAGAGAGAGCAGCCATAATTGACAGCAAAAGCCATTAAGTGCAGCTGGATGGCATATTGATCACTATTGTGCAACAAGACAGAGTCACAGGAATGGTAGAGCGAGTGTTGTGGATGAGACCCGGAGGATGAGGACAGGGAAGTCTGCAGATACATGACACATGATTTACATCTCAGAAGTGACTATGGGGAAACTATGAAAGAGATTGTGTCCTGGAGAAGTGTTTTTTAGTGTGAGTATAGCAGACAGCTAGATGCCACAAGCTGTACGTCCCATTAAAAAAAACACATCGTGCCTTTTTACATTTTTTACGTTTGTCATTGCTCAGCTGTTTCTCTCAAACATATCTGGTTGCAAGGTGCACCTGGGAGGAGGTTCAAATGACAGAGGGAACCAAAGAAGTGTGCACATCTTAGCGTGTGTGTGTGAGTGTGTGTTGTCTTTCTCGTCCCTTTAGAGTTGGCGGTGTATATTTCAGTTACCTGGCAACCCCCTTTGAGAAAGTTGTAACAGTAGACACCCTGCAGAGTCAGACATGGGGAATATGCAGCAGCAAAGGGTGGTATAACTTTATAAGAGTCAACATTTTTAAAAATGAATCCTGAATGAAGGTAGAAAACTGAAAGCGGCCAAACTTTAAACTAAAGAGGAACCTTAAAGTCAGCAAGCATCTGCTCTGCTGTCCTTGAACAAGACACCGAACATCTCTATATTGACCTCTGACCTCTTAAAGAAAGAAATTAAAACCTATAACAATGCCACTTCATGATGTATTAAATAGTATGTGACTCTGAGCGTTCAGTCTTCTAGTTTTAGCGCCGAATAGTTTGTTTTTTTCACCTCACCATCAACACTGACGTCCTGACAGCCTCCGAGACGCTCTGCCTGAGCTCCGCGGCGGTGCCCGGTTTGTTGAGCCCCCGGGTGAACTTCCTCGCCTCGGATGATGGAGCAGAAGCCATGGTACTCATTAAGCCGAGCTTTCATCAGACAGCCAGGTAGAAGAGGATACTGAGAAGGCTGTCCCAAGAGGCAGTGCGAAGGCTGTGATCCTGCGCTCCAGGCTGTCCGACGTGCGTAAAAACACACTGACGCTGTTTTTTATCCTGCCATTGCGCTCCTGTTTAACTTTACATCGGCTCTGTCACGTTTTCAGCGGAAATAGTGGTCCAGGACAGAGTGGTGGATGACTTCTCTGGTCAACAGCAGCCGGAGAGCAACATCCGAGTCTTGCAATGCTCTGTCCCGTCAGCGGAGGTCCCTTGCGAAAACTGTCACGCCCCCCCCCCTCACTCAATGTAATAAAACCCAATGGGACGCACCTAATTTATCCATCACATTTGGAAGCTGTGCGGAGGACGGACAAACGCTACTGTTGAAATATATAATGTAAACATTATTTCTAGCGTGGCTTTTTGACACTCAGCAGCGGCTAAAAAGCTCAAAGACACATTGTTTATATGGTCTATTGCAGCCTATTTGCGTTAATAGATGAGAGTAAGAAACATAAAGCTCAGAGACTTAGCAAGCAATTAGTGACTTAATTGTTTGGCAGTATAGGGCATATGAAGTATTTGATCAGCGCTAAATACTATTTTGATGTTATATAACCGCAAGCTACACGCTTTTCTGCCGTAGGCACAGGATAATATTGCCATCTGCTGGAACAACTGTAGTTTCCACCACGCAGTTTGTGTTTTATGTTTTAAACTCTGTATAAAGTTATTTGACCACACAGAGGCAGTAAAGTAACACTAACAGTTGAATAACTATTGATGCATTTAATAGCAATCGGAAAAAGCATCTTTAAATAGCCAGTGTGTAACAAACATTGTATTAAGGGGATGTCCTTGTAGAAAATAATAAGTAATGGGGAAAATGAGCTAAAATAACAATGAATGTATATATATTTGTCAACTATCAGTGTTTCACACATAATAAGCATTTTATCTCGTTTTTATATTTCGATTTACAATTATTTAAATATTTTCGTCTTAGGCTTCTGCGTTTAAAAAATGAATGCATTGCACAGGTTGTGTTCAGGCTGTTTATGTTTCATAATGCATGCTTAAACTTAGCTTTGCTGCACAGTGGTGCTGGGGGAGCTAAAAGCTTGGACAATTGCATGGAGAACCTGAACGCAGCATATGTTTCCAGGGTGTTATATCCATAGTCTGCGGCACATCGGCGCTGCAGCACCCCTCCTGACTGTGTAGGACTTTCCTCCACCCCCAACTCCAATCCACAGCAACCTGATACCGGAGACGAGCGGTCCAGACAAGCCTGCAAACGAGGCGTTCCCAGCCGCCCTGTCTGTCTGTCTGCCCAGCAGCGGAGCTTCAAACCGTCAATGCCAAACACTACCGACCGCCTCGGGGAGGATCAGACCGAGAGATATCCATTCCCTCAACCCCGTCGTTTGCCAGCACGGGAGTAAAGACAATAATATTCGTCTATGGCAATCCTGAAAAGCTCAGTGTAGACGCTGTTGACTCGTGATTTTTTTTCCCCCCACAACGAAGATCGTGAAATGAGTCGGGACGCGGAGAACTAACTGGCTAGCTGTTAGGCTAACGTCGGTTAGCGTCGATAGCAGCCAGCTGGTACCACAGCCGAGCTAATTGGCTAACGTTTATATATCAAATTTTTTTTGCCTGCGTGGATGTTTTTACAAACTTTATAACTGAAAATGGTCTGCATGTATCCGGAGTAGTTGTGCGTCGGTTATTTTTGCGATATTTACGCTCTTTGCCCAAGTTTTCCAATACCAGACAGTCGCCCTGGGCAGCTAGCATGCTAGCTAGCAGATATGGACGTTGTTCACTGGCTGGCTGTAGATGGCAGGTCCGCCAAACAAGTTAACTTAGCTGCCCGGTTCATCTGTCCGGTCTATGCTGGAGCCGATAGCAGGACAAACCTAACTTTTATTGGTACTGAATGTTAGTTATCACATGAAGTGAACCTCAACACGACAGCGCATCTTTTTCGCATCGTTCATCAATGTGTTCCTCGCCTGAGAGATCAGTTCAAGTTATTGAGCTGACGTGAGAAAAAGAGTGAAAACAAAGTGGCATCTGCGAAAGAAGAGGACATAAAAAGTATAGAAAGTCTTGGAGGAAGCTCAACTAGGAGACCAAAGTCAATGTACACTGTCATGGCTGTGGGCCGAATCACGATGAAATCACTCGCTAAATTTGGGTTTTGCTTGACTATTCTCCTGACTTCAGTGGCTGGTAAGTGGCTTTTTAGTGAATTGATTTTTTTGGAATGAGAGAAATGTGCTTCTCATGAATATTTGATGCATTCCTTTTGGTTTCTGCTGCATGTATTTCGTCTTATCTAGCCAATTTGGTGCAGATGTTGTCGCCTGAATAATGTAGGCTACTTTTGCCTCTAACCAGATTCTGTTTTTTGGGTTGGGGCTGCTTTTGTGATAATTATATTTGTGTAATTATAAGTTAAATAGTCTTTTTTTATTTAGGCAACATTAGACACGATTTTCCTAAACCATCGCATCGTTCCTGTGTGTCTGTCAAACCAGTGCCTGTCTCCACCTTATCTACCTTTTCCATCTTGATGTCTGCAAGGATCATTTCTGCTGTAATCTGTGAAACTCATCTGACTGTAGTGAAGTAAACCTTCACAGATATGGCCTCTTGAACAGAGCTGCGACTGCACCCCTGGCTCCTTTTTAATCATTCTGTGTACAAAGGCCTGGAAAAACACTGCCAAACATACCGCAGTCCTTGTCTGCCAAGTTGTGCCCCCTGTTCAAGACTTTGGGCTAAAGCCAGGCTTCTGTGAGACCTTGAGCATGATAAGATAGTAGCTGGGCTGCACATAGATGGAGGAACAGTGCCTGGGGGGGAGGGGAAAGGGGTGGAATGTGTGGGAAGACAGGGGAGGTATTTTAAAAGGTGGGTAATTTGGGTGATAGAAGTTCAAAATTGCGCTTCGACTCTGGCAGGGTTTTGAAAATAGGTGATCTTGTAGCTCGGTTTGCTCATCCGATTTTACAGCCGAAGTACATGGGTGTAAATGTGTGTAAATACAGCTTCTGAATGGTGTATCACCATTTCTGCGATTGTGTGTTATTGTTGAGGCTCCTCCATCCATTCATGGACAGGGTATTATCAGAAGCCCAGAATAATAACTGCTGTTGCAGAGGGAAATATGTGAGTGTGGAGCATAATTTAAATACACATTTTGACTGTGTTCAGCGCTTTAAGCTGGTAGTGCAGAGAGACTATGCCCCTATTTGCATTTACATTTGCATTTAACAGCCAAGTAGTAGACTCAGTGTTTCTTAATTCCCACTCCCATAAAATGACAAGGAAGGACTTTAATTGTTACCACCCAGACAGTGTTTCTGACATCCTGCGATTATGAGGTCAGGCATAAACAAAAGGAGAAAAGCTTTTTACTAAGCTTAAATTTAGAAACAGTGGTATAAGTAGATAAGTAAGGCATAGAAGAGAGGTGATTCAGCGGAGAGAGTAGGGCATGAAGCCTGTACTGAAGAGATGAGTTGTCAGGTTGTGACGTAGGATCAGTCGGGAGTGGGTGTGGAAAAATCTCAGTGCAATTATCATCCCAAATTGTAATATTCAGCAAAATGTAAAACTCTAATTTATTATTTCTGCAGGCGCACTGAAAGCTCTCTCATCATCACAAAATATTGCCTTGATAAACTCACCCTTATGAGACATGACATGCAAATTAGTATTCCCCGAGTGCAGTTTAACGACTACAGTGACTGGCAGAGGATTGACATATTCACTCAATAATCAGTACAAGGACGATTAATGGATACTTACACGCACACGTGCCATGTAAACAGCCAATAAATTCAAATCAATGCTCTGTGCAAAATTAATCAGGGCAGCAGTCAGACTTTGTTGGCACAATGACTGTAAAAAGACAGACATCCTGCTCTCGCTCTCTCTCATTGTGCTGCTCTCTAGTTCATGAGTTAAAAGCAGTGGTACCCAAGTGCCCATTTCTTAGGATAATACTTATAATGGTGATGATGAGAGGAATCAAAGGGCCTAATAAGCTGCAGCAGTGTGCTAGTCATCTCCCTGACCCAACACCTTTCCCTTTGTTCCCTCTGTTTTGATACCAGGGACATTATTTCCTCCCAGTCATCCCTTTTTCCCAGCTCACCTATTACCTATGGTAATGTCTTTTCAAATTCTTATTCATTTCCTTCCACCTGCCATGTGTTTAACCTGTTTGGAGCTGAGCTTGGGTCGTCCTTCTGCTCCACGTCCCCGGTGACTAATCAGTGTGTGGGTGTGTGCCTGCTGCTTCAAAATCTGGAGTAGAAACAGTTCCAAACAAGCCTGCAGACACTACCTGCGGCGTGTGACCACAGGTGTTCTTAAGCAGTGACATTAGAGCAGGACGGACTTTAGTCCAAATTCGTGTTGGGTTCAGCTTGTACCGCATGTATGCTCATAATGTATGCCACAACCCACATTTGGGCAGACATTTTTGCTTGTCCCAGGTAAGCTGGAGGTTTGAGGGTCCAAAGAGGATTAGGACAGAAGTATTATACCATCCCATAAAATGGACTGCTCATTTGCTCCGCTTGTCCAAACTCTCAGGCTGTGTCTCTTGAGCCCCATACTGTGGCGTTGACAGGCCCACTGTTCCCCAACCAAGTCGCATCTCCCCAGCCTCTGCGGGCCACGGGGGACTCTTGAAGCTGTCAGCTCTGCGGTCACATCAGCGGCTCAACAGAAAGTGAAGTTATTGGCCTGAGATTACAGACTCGCGCTTAACGGCCGCAGGTTTGTTTGCCGTGCGCGTGCTAGCTCAGATTGTACCTAGTCCACCAAATCCTGTCAGCTCCAGACTGCTGTCAGCTCTGGCATTTAAACGATGGTTTTAATGGCAAGGTTGGTTGGATAAGACTAGGTTGAGGATGAATCAGAATAACCCAAATGCCAAGTACAGTAAACGCAGTGGAATTTGCCTCAGTGACATTTTGGTGAAGACACTTTGAAAACAAAAAAAACATTAAGTGTTATTTAAGTGCAAGGAGTGCGAGAAATCTCCTTGATGTTTTATAAGCTGCAACTGAAGATTAATTTAATTTTAAAATTAAAGGTGAATGCATCAAAGTGTTTTCAGTTCTTGAGTATCTCTGTGTACATGAAAAGATTTGAGCAAAGCCTTTAGTCTCCTCAGAGGGAGCCATGTCAATTCTGCCAAATAGCCTCAAGTGATGTCATTGGAGTCAGTGCTCATTTGGTCTGAGAATTACAAATTTGAGCTGCTATTAGCTTAAACACCAGAAACTTTAACTGAACTTGTTAAGTTGCCTTATTGGAAATGTGTAAATTAAAAAAAAGTTATCTCTTCATACATTTGGCAATGATATATTGCAGCGCTATTTTTCACGAGTCAAACATGACAGCTTTAGATAATATTCATACAGAGAAAAGCTGCAAACTTGGCAAATGATCTGACATAATCCACTTACTGACTATCAAAATAGCTGATTATTTTTTGTCAGGCTAATCAGGTCCTTGAATCATGGTTTCAACTCTTCAATTATACTATCAGCTTATACAGCATTCATTTATCTAACTGAAGTGTCAGCAAATTAATACTTTTGAAAAGTCTTTTATAAGTGCCTCTGGAAGCTGTACAATAATTGGAACAAGTAAAGCATGAAAAATAATTAAATACATTATTATGTAAAAACGTGTGTGACATCAATGTGTGTTTTTAATTAATGGCGCAGATTATTATTATAATATTATCATACATCTTTAATGCATTTTTTTATTTTAGACTGTATTTATTTATTTTACAGTAATCGTTGCCCAGGGGCCTCCTGCTACCACTCTGCATTACCTTCAACTCTCAGACTGTCTTGCTAAATGCACATAATGGTCTATTCTTGACGTGGATGCAGCATTTCTCTGAGGCTAAACACAAGGAAAGAGAACATGTAAAAGAAACTCGTAAAATGTTAAAGCAGTTATAAAACTGTGAGGCAGCCAGTACGTAGAAGCAAAAATAGAGGTAATTTAATGATCTGTCCTCTGAGCCAACCATTTGGCATCAGCATTGGAGCAATGCAATTTAAACAGAAAAATAAGCAAGCAGTTGCAGAGGCTGAAGGATGTTAAAAGCACTGCACGCACTTTGATTCCATAATATACTTTGTACTCAGTCCACATCACTATTTCATGAGAAGAGATGACACTGACTGCAGCTAGAAACAGACCAATGAATTGGGAGGGCGGGTGGGGGTGTAATTTGGCCTCTAATACAGCTATCCCTGTACTCTATTAGATGAAGAAATCAATGTCTGTCTCTCTTGGTACCTTAGTTTAAGTTTTAAGCAGAGGTGAAATCAGAGCGAGATACAATAGAACAGTGTTCAGCCGACCTTCTGGTTTGGCAAAGAGAAGAAATTAGTGGATGTTTTAGAAAACAAAAGGTGCAGCCTTGAGATGGTAACTCAGAGTGACAGGCTATGATTAGCACGAAGCGTTCTCCTTGACCAGCAGAGACAATAAGTCTAGAGTGCGCAAAAATGTTGGATGAACTGTGTTAATTTTTTAACTTTCATTGGTTGAGCTTTAAAAAGAAGAATCCTTGTTAGCAACTGCAAGGCCATGAGGTGGTTATGGTCTTTTCTTATGTTTCCTTTGGCAGGTGGGATGTCACGACTGTATGGATTGCTGTGCCTTTGTAGTCGTTTTCTGCTTACCTTGTATATCTTAGGCACTGAGTGTTTTTGTCCACACAGTTGAAGCAAAAGAATAAGGTGCAGTGTCTTGATCCAGTACAGCATTACAATCACTGGTGAGTGATACAGCCTTCAGATCAATGGTGCACTCACAGCATTCTTCTGAAAAAACAGCGTCTAAAAAGGTAAAGGCAAATATTTAACAGTTAAAAAAATCTAGTAAGTTGAGAAAATATGATCACATGAAGGTAATGGAGCCTTTAAAACCAGTATAAGAAAACATTTCTGACATTACAGATCAAAGAAATCTAATTTTATACGTAACTAATAATACACTTACAATGCAGTGCATATGCACTTTTTATCATAACCAAGATACATCCAGAGTAGGCCATCTGAAGTGCAAACTCAAATTTGTTGGTGGTCTCTGGTGGACAGTGGAGTTGCTGTTATAGGGACACTGTTTCTAAATGACCCCAGACCTAGTTTTCACATTTCTGTGCTGCAACTTCTTGTGACTAATCAGCTGATGTGTACACCCGATACACATTTGCAATCATCTGCGAAAGGACTTCATATCAGCCGGGCAGATTTATCGGTCTAGCGATCAAGCTTAACTAATCCTTTTCTTTATGGATTAATTTGTAGATATTTTTTTTTTCTTTAAATGAGATTGTTTAGTGTGTAAAATGTCAGAAAATTGTGGAAAAAAATCATTAAGATGATCAGTTTACTGTCCCAGAAGACCAAGAAAACAAGAAATCATCATGTTCCATGGAAAGTAGTTAAACAATTACCAAAATAGTTGCTAATTATTTCTAGTGGCTGTTCTTTTACCTGACAAGGTGAAGCGGCTGTCAGACACAGACGTAGCCTAAACAAACTTTTGCTTGTTCATAAATAATCTGAGATTACAACCCCCCTCCCATGGTGCAGTAGTAAACACCACTTCTGTCACTCTGTCATCTGTGTATTATCTATACGGGAAAGTTATGGTATACAGTGAGCGAGGGAGAGGGTGAATTTTGGTATAAATGCATCCTGGTCAATACTGGAGGCCTCTAAGCTTTGAGGGTAGCATAAGCCCCAGGATTAGCATAACTGTACCAGACCCAGACAGACACAGACTGAGTGGTGGTGTTTTTAAGAGGGGGGGTAGGCAGTCCCGAGGCAACAGATGGGACAGATTAAAGCCCACTCACCCCCTACATCTCTAAACTCAACCAGGGGACTTGGAAAATTGGGGGTGTCAGCAAATACCCCTGAAACCCATCCATCCTACCTCAGCAACAAGCATGCACCCAAACAGCAGCAGCAGGTATGATTAGGGCGGATACATGCTTCCGATTGTGATCATGTAGCAGCTTCAGCCTTTGCAATAATGCAGCACACGGCCATGCACTGGATCTGCTTGCATCCTGAGCACATTTGGCTGCGGATGCAAAAGCCACAGATGATGGCACATTATGGGTTCTCGGGGTGTGCTCTTCTGCTTAACGTAGTGGCAAATGCTAACGAGAGGAACTGTGCTTAAATGTGGACATTTTCGACACCAGTGCAGAGTAAGCATTGTACAAAGATTCCACATGGCTGCGTTATGCCGGTTCTCCCCACGAAAAAACCCGAGCAAGAGAGCATAACTTGTATATAGTGCCTGAGGAGAGTGCACGCATGCCTGCAGAGGAGATGGTGCATGCACGGGCGCATCAAGCCTGCTTCAGCCTCCAGACAAGAGAGCCTCTTCTGCTTTTTTATTCCGTCCCTCCCACCCTCTGTGTCTGCCTCTAATCTTGGATGTGAACTCAGAACCAGTTGTGGAGAGCGTGCAGCCAACACATCAGTGCACTCACTGACTTTTAATCAAGTCTCAGACTGCCGTGTCTTACAGTGCTCCAATGGGCCTTGGCAATAGGAAGGAGAGAGCCAGATTAGATCGCTGTTGTTTTTTAGCAGGGAGGCTGAGGGGATGGGGGTAGTCCAGGGAGGGCGGGAGGGTGCACCGAAGGCCAATTGGGGGAGGAGGGTTGGGGAGGGATTAGCAAATAACTGGGCCATGGGTAAACACTCAGCAGTGCCCGCCATCATCCAATGAACAGGCTTGGAGCAGAAAACTACTCTGAAGCCTTTTGATATGACTCCCCTCTCTCTCCCTCTTTCTCTTTCCCTCTCTCTCCCTCATCTGCCTCGCTCCACTGGCCTTGCCTGCATACTCTGACCCACAATCCAGTGCTGCAGTACAAACCAGGATCACACAGCAAGCTCCACAGAGCAGAACCAGGGACCGAGTCTGCCTCGACCAATCATAGATAAACACAGGGAATGGCATCCTACCAGAAACGCTCCGAAAAAAGGCAGAACTGAGTCAAAGAGCCAACCACAGACAAGCTGTTAGGCAGACAAACCAATGAAATCTGACTACAGGAGTGCTCCCATGGCTCAGACTGCAAATGAGTGCCTGAATGTGACTGTTTGGGTTTGAGCACCATCCCCATGCCACACTGTCTTGCTTCTCTGTTCACTTCTTTGTATAGTGAGCAGCTAAACCCAGTAGATATTTTGGAGTGAACAGCCCTGAACGTGCATGTGCAGCTGTACGTACGCACAACAGCTGTTATCTTCTGTTAACTTCACATACTCAACCATCAAGGTACATGCAACCTACTGCATAGTTTGTAATGTTTAAAAGTAGGCATTGTGTTTGGGCATTAGGCCTGCACGATTCAGGAAAAATATTAATCTTGATTTTTTTTTTTAGCTTTGAATTGAAATAACAATTTTCTACCACGATTTTTTTTCTCACAAACTGAAATGTTAATTGTACACATGAATTATGGTTCTTGGGTCCACACACCAGTAAACGAATGAGGTTTCAATGTAAAAAGAAAATGAAGGCTATTGGCCTACATTAGGCTCTGAAAATTTAACATAAATAAGCACACCACCGAAATACCACCTATTTTCAGAAAGAGGTCGGTTTGGGTGGTGAGCTGATTCTTGTCACTACTACCTGGGTTTTCAGCAACATCCATTTTGCGTTCATTTGTTCACTGAGTTTTCCTTGCA
>JAQNCA010000021.1:4019044-4031251 GCA_029783725.1 Acanthurus tractus
CCCCCCCCCCCCCCCCCCCCCCCCCCCCCCCCCCCCCCCCCCCCCCCCCCCCCCCCCCCCCCCCCCCCCGCCCGCGCAACTTGCTGAACAGCCACTTTATCGGAGACACGCAGCCAGACAAACACATGTTGTTTTTATTACAGAAACGGTCAATAATCAGCCTTTTTCCCATCATGCCATGAGTAACCTCAATCTGCACCCCACAGCATTTCCTTACAAAACAGCGGGACACAAACAAGGACTCAGTTAGTGTGCCGAGAATTCAGAGGTGGAGCTCTTCATCTTCACACCGATGCTGCTCCGTCCTCTTCTCTTCCTCTCTCTGATGTTTAAATCTGATTCTCAGACAGAAATGACCTCTCATTGTAAAACATAACAGTCAGCACTGACCCTTTTTTTTGTGGAATGCACACATTTCCTGTGATTGTTTCACCATTCAAGCCGTTTGAGTGCTTTTCAATGGAACACAACAGCAGTAGAAAATGTTGGGCTAGCATTAGCAGTAATTTAATCCAGCTCGGATGCGACCGAGTGGGACTTAACAGTAAACAGTGAATCATATATGAATGAGATCAAATTACAGACTGCAGTACTGGAAAAAGTAACAATCAAAAATAAACTAACCCCAAACAACTAAAGAGGATGAATTTGGACGTAATGTGAATTTTTGAATCTGTGTCTGCTCAGCGGGGCGGGTGGGCTGTCAGGGACTGTGGAGGATTTTCCCCTGTTGAGGATTTGTTTCCCTTTTTTATTCGTTCAGTCTAAATTCTGAGGGATGGACGGGGTTAGATTTAGAGTCGCTGTAGATTAAAAGTATAATCTCTTCACCCATCTCAGCTCTTCCTCGCCGACATGCAGCCGGTGTCGCGGCAGAAAACTCCAAACACTGACAGCCGAAGGCAGACTGCAGGAACTCTTCAGCATTAATGTGGACATAACTTGAAAGTGTTTGCTGTCCAAGCCTTTAGACTCATAATTACAAGTCAGCTGACCCCCAGCCAGCCTATGAAAGGAGCCCATTGTGTGTTGCAACCATTGCTCTAATACACAATGTCATGGAAACGTGGTGCAAGCCAGGACAAGCGACTGGGACACACAATGCACTGAAGTAGCACTAATATGCTTTACATAAAACGAACAGATCTAATGCAATTTTCTTGAGTAGCAGATGCGCCAATTGCCTTGTGATCGATTTTTACAGAGAAGATTAAGTGTATGCGTGTGCGTTTTTGTGTGTGTTTGTGCGTCAGGGCCAGGCCCATAATGGATTATTCAGACTGATGGAGATAAATAAGGAAAAGAGAAAAAGAATAATATCCAGTCTGATTTCCTGAACAAACCGTTTCATGGAGTTGTTGATCGTCCACATGAGGCATCATCACCTTTACACTGAATTATCAAGCCAGAATTGCACAGTGCCTTTCTCCTGGAGAAACCTCATAACTCAAAGAAACTGCAGGACTTTTCTTGGACGGTTGTAAAATATTATTTTGTAAGCCAGTGTTATTGTGAAACTCTGCTCTGTCCACAGAGAGGTCCAAAAACAAACACAGCCTTTTTTTAAAGCTACAAACCGTAAACAGAATAATCTTTTTGCGAGTCGTTGGTGTTGACCTTTTTTGAGATTGCACTGCTGGTGAAGAAACAATTGAATTTATTGTTTAAAGTTAATTTTAACTCCCTTCCAGTGCCAGTAAACACAGTAACATAGACAGAAATATTGTGTTGAGTAAAAACACATTTTTAAAATTTTAAAAGGGAACTCTACTGACTTTACAAAGTATGTTTCTAGATGTTTTTGGCTATAACTGTATATCTGAGAAAACAGCGTTGTGTCTGAAGACAAAAGCTTTGAAACTCAATAAAATCTGAGGGTTTGGAGGAGAAGTAAGAGAGCTTACCAGATCTCTGCAGTCTGCCATCTCCACTTCAGGCTAAAGGCATCTATAATGCATGAAACAGAGGTGATTTTAGTTGTAAACAAAGTGCTTCATATACAAAAACACCAGCATGACATTTAGCAGAGCTGCAAATGCTAATAAGCTGGAGGCAGCCGTGTTAACTCATGCACAGGAGTTTATTGAACAAGTGAAGGCCGGCCGACGGCTTTTCACCCACTGCACAGCAAAGGCTCTGATTGCAAAATAAAGAAGCTGGGATATCTTACCTAATCGATCACTGGTTGCGCTGGGAATGACTCAAGGCTCACGGGCTGACTCATCCTTCACCTGGGCTGGATAAGCCTCCGAGGTATCAGGGGCTTGTGAAGCAGGTGAGCCGGACTCAGCACAATGTGAGCAGGGCTGAGAGGAGGCATCGTCAAGACCTCGCTGGCTTTAGGAATCGCATTGTTTTATTCATGACACAGTCTTTTAGACTATGATCTCTGTTTTGTGGAGGAAAGTTACCAAACAGTTTTGCAGTTACACAAGTTAGCTTGCTTTAAAAAATCCTCTGTCCCTTCATATTTTGTCAAATCCCAAAAGTGATGCTGGTGATTGATTTTTATCTATATTCTCTCTTCTTTTCTCCCCCATGTTTCTTCATCTTATCTCCCTTTTTTTAAATTCCTCCCCCATCTGTTTTTATCCCTCCATTGTCCCCGACTCTCTGCACCCTCCCCCCTCCCCCCTCCCCCCTCCCCTCTCCTCACGCTGCACCTCAGGGCTCTTTGAGTCGCTACCTGAGCGTGCAGACCAATGACTGGGTCAGCAGCTGCCGGCTGGCTCACTCCGTCACCCGCGGCCTGGCGTACCTGCACACTGAGCTCTTCAAAGGAGGTGAGCTGGAGGGCGCACGGACACACACACACACACACACGCACACACACACACACACACACACACACACACACACACACACACAGTTAATTACATAACTGCTCACAGTTTACTGAGGCTCAAGTTTCAAGGCTGCTGCTTCCATCTGTTACAGAAACACAAACACATACAAAGAATTGTGGTGGAAAATGGGAAGGCTTTTGTGTGTGTAACTCAGTTATTTCAGATTTTTTAGAAAGCCTTTAGATAAAATGTGTGTGTTTGTGTGTGTGTGTGTGTGTTTCTGTCTCAATGCCCAGCACTTGAGCCTCCGTACGACCTGCACGCTGCAGCTCCACGTGGGTCTGTTTGGCTGGAAGCGCTTTGCATCCCTGCATTTTGACAAACACTCACGTACACACTGTGTGCACGCCCAGTGGAGGGTATTTATAGACCGGCCTCGAGCTAACCTCAGAGAGAGTGAAATAAATGGAGAGAGGGACAAAGTAGGGGGAAGGCGAGATAGGGATTTAGATGACATGTGACTATCCTTGTGGCTCAATAAACTCAGTCTTAGAAGGCAGAAGTGACAACTGAACCATTCCTCAGCTTCAGCGGCTGAACTTAGCCCTCCTCTTTCCCTTCATCAGCACAGATACACATCAAACAGGCTTAGAAGTGAAGGAAAAGTGCGCTCGCAGTAGCGTGTAAAGACTGCGAGAGGAATAGAAGTCATTCTTTTTGTGCAAGCATGTGACAAATATAAGCGGGGGCATCCATCACCCTCCACTCCTTTTTTTTCCCTCAGTAAATCGAAAGTGATCAGCAGAGCGGAGAAGTGACAGAAGAGAAGGAGAGGGCTGGTGTTTGTCAGCTCTGCATGTAGCTGCTAACAGCAGAATCTCTCAGGCTTTGCTACAGTCGTCATCCTCCCCCACGCCTCCTGCACATCAATAGCAGGCAGCAGATAGCTGTGGTGGCGGCCACAAAGTCCAGCCGCCCTCTGCCTCACTGCACCCTCTGCTGGACAGAATGATACTGCAGGCCGAGGCTATGCTGATATGGTCATAATCCCATTGTTGTAGATTAGATTAGGGGGTTTAGCTGTCTGTTGACAGTGCAGCTCGCTTTGCTAAACAATGAGTAATGAGGGAAATAGAAAGCTATATGAAGGGATTTTCTGGATGTTAGCATTCATTTGCAAACACCACAAAAACTGCCTGAGTTTCTTGTTTCTGTGGAGCAGGGAGTTTTTGGTGTGCTCTTTAGACTTAAATGCTTAATGAAAAGTAAATTAGCCTGATTTTTTTTTTTTTGTTTTGTCTTGTTTCCCCTCTACCTCCCCCATCCAGACTTGTACAAGCCCGCCGTCTCCCACAGGGACCTGAACAGCCGAAACGTTCTGGTCAAGGCTGACGGCACCTGCGTCATCATCGATTTTGGCCTGTCTATGAAACTGACTGGAAACAGGCCGGCGCGTCATGGAGAGGAGGAAAACGCTGCCATAAGTGAGGTGAGTGTTGGAGAGGAAGCAGGAGCGAAAAATCCGAGCTTGTTCGGTTCAAGCTGTTTGTAATTGAAGATATTTTGGTGGCATTTCTCTACGAAATCAGGATAATCAGAGTAAAATAAGCTCTTTTTCACATCTGTTGCAACTAGGCAGACTTGCATCAGAAATAACTTCTTTCAGACCCCCGTTTGTGGTCAGGAGGCTCAGGGAAAAGCCTTTTACAGCTCCAGGGTGAAGTTATAGCTGACTGTCCTCACTCCACAATAATCCACCTCCTGATTTATGTGCTGTGTTCTCCAGTGTTGCCACAGTTACTGTGATAGCAGAGAGGAACTGAACTCACATTTTCACAGAGTCAAAGATCACAGTTAACAGCAGCCTTGTGCCAATGTGCAATCAAAGGAATGATTGATGGTTATTTTTTAACGACGCCAATTTGTAAGGCGATTTTAACTAACTTACAATCAAAAAGTGTGATGTTAAAGCCTAAATAACTCTTTTTCTGTGCATTTTGAGATTTTTTTTTGTGGAGCAGCATGTCTGACCACTGAGCCCATGAATTAGCAATTAGCAAGAACTCATGGAAAGCGTTTCTCTGATGTCCTCGCCATGCACACACAAAGGCAGCAGGTGATGAAATCTTGCTGTGATGTTCTAACTTTAGAACATCGTTCCTCACCTTGTCTTATTTTTCCTTTCCTTTCGTCTCACCTCATCTTTCTTCTCTTCCCCAACCCTTCCCAAATCCCCCGTGCCTCTTTTATATTCCTGCTCCGTCTACCAGGTGGGGACGATCCGTTACATGGCTCCAGAGGTGCTGGAGGGGGCGGTGAACCTGAGGGACTGTGAGTCAGCGCTGAAGCAGGTGGATATGTACGCCCTGGGCCTGATCTACTGGGAGACCTTCATGAGATGCACCGACCTTTTCCCTGGTGAGACGAACTGACAGACAGGCTGAGGGAAGTCTGTTTTGAGTCGAACTGCTCAGAGAAATAAAGTAGTTTAAGTGTTGTTTTAATTTTTCCTCCCATCATTACAGTAAACAACACAGGAATGAGTTCCTCCTGAGCTACATGCAGCAGGGAGCCATTAAACACACATTTATCATAGTTGGAAGCAAGAAAGAGCATAAATAAGTTCACTGAATGTTTCTGCAACATGAAAGATACCTCAAACACATCCGTCCTCTTGTCCTACCTCTAGGAGAGTCCGTGCCAGAGTACCAGATGGCCTTCCAGGCGGAGGCAGGGAACCACCCAACGTTCGAGGACATGCAGGTCCTGGTATCCAGGGAGAAGCAACGGCCCAAATTCCCTGAGGCCTGGAAAGAGAACAGTCTGGTATGTGTGTGTGCATGTGTGTGTGTGTTTGTGTGCACATATGTGTGTGTGTGTGTGTGAGCAGAGCCAGAATTCAAATTATAATACTGCAGTGAGCAGAGCTGAACACTGTCAGCAGATTGTAAAACATGTAATTACAGTTTTAGTTCTTTTCAAAAGTCTGAGGAATTGGATGTTTGTTTTTTATCTTATTTTTAAACCTTATTTCGCCCAGTTTCTAGTTTATTCTGTTTGAGTATGTTCTGTCAGTGCAACCAGTTCACAGCCAGAATTCCTGTCAATAAAACAGGGAAATAATCCAGAAAAAGGCTGGCTGATATGATCAAAGGTTAACAAAAAATGTTTTCTTAAAGGACAATATTTACATTCCCTTATGTGCATTAAAATAACAGTTTTTGTTGGCTGTCATCATACATCCGGTCCACGCTGTCAGCAAAGACAAAATCCCCAGACTTCCAGAGTTCAGCCGAAGCTAATATGAGGATTCATCAGTCTGACGATACGAATCAAGTCTTTTCAGTTAGAAATTCCCTCCAGTGTTTCTTCAAACTGTTTGTTTGCTGAGCTGCAGAGGAGGAGCAGCAACACAGAGAGGAAATGTTCATAAATGACTGTAACTCTTAAAAATGCCCACTTGCTTTGACATACTAAAGCCATTCTTACACCAACATCCAGGCATATAAGCAGGTCTTGTGTGGGTGTTATTATCACTGCTGTTTGACTCGTCAAAGGTATTTATTAACTCCAGAGTCATTTGACCTGGGAATGAAAAGCCAGATGTCAGCAGATGTTAGCGGGTTTAAGATTTAAGCCAGTTTGGCTAAATACACGGTCGCACAGGGTGAGGCCCGCCGACTTTGTTCCCGATCACTCACATTGAAATGCCCTTTATTTAAAAAAGAAAAATCAGATGAACAGAAACAACAACCAGTAGCTTTTCTCCCATCTTTAATATCTCCTCATCCTTTCTTCTGTACGTACAAAGAGGTCGTGTACAGTTGGAATACATGCACACGGGTATGCGCATAAATAAACTTTGTCAAGTGCATTAATGTACTCTGACCTCTAGAAGGAGGACCAATTACTCTTTCAATGTGCATATTCCCTGAAGCTCACATTTCACCAGAAGGCGCCCCTGTGGTTACGGGTCAAGATCTGAAACGATAACAGAATTAACTGCAGCATCAACGCAGAGACCTTTACTGCATCTCTGTCTTGTTTTTCTCTCACCTCTCTACTTTCTGCATGTAAAGAAAGCACAACATGCTCCCAAAATGTACTTTAAGAGCATGAAAAATACCAAGAGTTGTATCATTTATGTTCTTCTTGAGTTAAAAAAAAATAATACAAGAAAAGGTTGTGTAAATCCTTGTGAGAAATGTATATTAATTTAATTTTTTGAAATATGTAAAAACTGTGCGTCCTCCAGGCGGTGCGCTCTTTGAAGGAGACGATGGAGGACTGTTGGGACCAGGATGCAGAGGCCCGCCTCACAGCTCAGTGTGCCGAGGAACGGCTGGCAGAACTGCTCCTCATATGGGACCGCTCCAAGTCCGTCAGCCCCACCCTCAACCCCATGTCCACCACCCTGCACAACGAGAGGTGGGCACACATTCAGCAACGCTTGTACCATTACGGTGCGCATTTCAAGTGTTTTCTGTAATAATTTATGCACCCTTTGCCTCTTATGTCCTTCCAGAAATCGAATGATACCAAAGTCTGGCCCGTACACAGACCATCCCTCCACCTACATCGAAGAGCACGAGGGTGTAGCCAAAAACACGCAGGCTGAAACCACTAGCTCTGCGAGCGGTCGAGCTGGAGCCGGCACCGGAGAGAGGAACAGGAATTCCATCAACCAGGAGCGCCAGCAGCAAGCCAACGCTCGCCTGCCCAGTCCGGAGGGCAGCAGCACCAGCATGGGCCTGAGGGGCAGCCCCTCCGCCTCCACTACAACCACCACTATCATCTCTGAGTCTGAGGGACCTGTAGGGGTCGCTACGGTCCCGGTGTGCCTCCACCTGACACAGGAGGACTTGGAAACCACCAAGCTCGACCCGAAAGAGGTGGACAAGAACCTGAAGGAGAGCTCTGATGAGAACCTGATGGAGCACTCGCAGAAGCAGTTCTGCTCTCCGGATCCGCTGAGCCCCGGCAGCTCCAGCCTCCTTTACCCCCTCATCAAGATGGCCACTGAGGCCTCGGGCACGTCAGACCCCGCTGCCTCCATACCCACCACCATCTTCCCACTGCCCAAGCAGCAGAACCTGCCCAAGAGGCCGTCCAGTCTGCCCCTGCGCACCAAGCCCACCAAGAAGGAGTCGTCATCGTCTTCGCTCAGATTCAAGTTCGGGCGATCAGGGAAGTCCAACCTGCGGCAGGTGGAGGGGACAAAGATGAACATTGGTGCAGTCACAGGCACAAACACAGCGGCGGAGGCTCAGCGGGGCACAGGCACCAACAACACGCCTGTCCTACGAGACATGCATGTCAACGGCAGCGTCAACGGCAGCGTCAACGGTCACGCCAGCACTGGGTTGTCATCCATCGCTGCAGGCGGAGCGACAGGATTCGGAGGATCGGGCATAACTCAGAATGGATCCAGAGCTCTGAGGTCAGACGACGGCCGCCTGAGTCTCGGCGTCATCACGGCAAGCCCCGACGAACACGAGCCACTTCTGAGCCGCGAGCGAGAGCAGCCCGACCCGAGAGACGCGTCCACGAGCGTCGCCGCCCTTCGCTCGGCCCGACCCAACACCAACAACAACAACAGCAACACCGGCCACGGCCAGGGGGACGGAGAGAGCGGCGGAGAGAGCGATGGGGGAGAGGAGGAGGGCAGCGGGGAGGGAGGAAGCAGGGAAACCACGGCGCCCCCTGGAGAAAGCTCGGGGTCAGTTTCTGGCACCGACCACCAGGGGGAAGCTCCCGTCACCATGAGGGGGGAGGCCCTGCTCAGGCAGCCCAGAGCCCGCAGGCCTGAGAGACCCAACTCCCTGGACCTGTCGTTCACCACGCAGGACCTGACCTCACTAGGTGAATTCACACACCTGACACCTCACACCTGAGCAGGAAGAGGAAATAGTAGATTTTGTTTGGCACTATTTTCAGTGGCGGAGTAACCCACATTTGGTTCTCTAGTGACTAATTCAGGCAGCAGGATGGTGTGTTTTAGATTAAGTCTGAACAAACTACACACCCCCACATGTCGTTTGACTCCCTGAGGTCATGAAAGTGTGATAATTAATTTCCTCAGTGCCCTTTAAAGAACAAGCAATGCAACGGTGACCTTTTTCAGACATTTAGTCTTGCATCGCCACCTACAGGAGACTTGGGTTGAATTTGTGTAATGTCGTGTGAAAACCTGCCACAGTCTGATCAATACTGCTTCCTGTTTTCAGGGGAGGGCTTGGTGCAGCCAGACGGAGCCTTGGGGGGGACGGGAGAAAAGATCAAGAAGCGTGTCAAGACCCCCTACTCCCTAAAGAAGTGGCGGCCCACCACATGGGTCATCTCCACCGACACCAGGGGGCCGGAGGTCAACAACAACGGGTCCTCCCGTGGCCAAGGCCACGGCCAGAACCGGCCCAAGTCCAGTTCAGCTATCTACCTGCGGGGGGGCAGCTTGGCCAGCGAGCCAAGCGACACGCATGTGTGAACTTTGACCTTCTGACAAGACTTTAAAAAAAAAAAAACAAAACGAAACAAAAAACATATAACCAGAGAGCGTTTGGTTTCTGTCTGTCGAGCTCTCTGCTCTGAATCAGCAAGAGGAAGCTATGGAGTGTGTTGTGAACAAACAGTCGAGTCTGATCGTGTACAGTTATTAGGTCTGTCTCGCTCCTGTGTGTCTTTCTGATGATGGCATTGCTTTAAATGGAATCCAGCTATGCAGCATTCTCATCCGCTTCTGTTTTCCGCATTTTTATTAATCTCCCTTTTTGTCGGTTTGTTTCTCATGTTTCATCCGTAGCAATGTTTCAAATGGATTTCTCTCTTTTTTTTTTTTTATTTTCTATGTGCACTTTGAACCGATTGAAATCAGTGTTTAGAAGTCCTGTCTGTTGCGACCACGACAAGAAGTGGTCTCTAAACTTAAAAAGGCGATGAAAAACAATCAACACTAAGAGCGTTTCTCTTTCTCGTACTCTGCTGCGTCAGGCTATGTTCGAGAGTCGGCTCTGTAAAGAATTGACTGTCTTAAAAGACGGAACAAACTACTTTTTTTTTTTAATTTCCTTGATTTGTATGCAATACCAATTTCTGTCCTTTTTGACTATGTATCTGTTTTGTATCATAATTTCTAATTGTGCAATAGGATGTAGCTTTTAGATGCTTTTGATGTTTTTATCGCTTCCATTACTTTGGTCATTGTTTTATCTGGTCATTATTTTGATATGTTACTCTCTGTTGCACTTATGAATAGTCACAATCGTTTTGTAACAATCCACCGTACACTATCACCCCCCAACTTAAGAGGAGAAAATGGATGACAATCCTTCTCTCTTTCCTTCTTCTCTGGACTATGTTATTGGGGGGGGGAACAAACACTAACAATCAATCCAAGCTGACTGGAAAAGTGGGTTTTAATGGAACTCTTCTGCTTGCACAATTACACCATGAACGGCCCAACGCTGGGGTCTTCTGACACTACAATCACCAGAATCAAATCTATGGAGGGATCTGTTACAGTGGCCGAAGCAAGCACTGTACCACTATCACCTGACCTCACTGTGGACTGTGTGTTTAACTGTCTGTATGTGACTGAAAGACCAGAAACACTCGGAAAAAAAAAAGACAAGATTCTGCTCTTTGAACTGTGTCGGAAATCAAAAACTAGTCTAAAAAAGAAAAAAAAACCCCACCAAACCCCTCTGAAGCACGCTGGATATTATTTCTGCTTCTTGTTGTCTCATACCTTGATGTTCAAATGACTGATCAGTGTGTGTGTGAGCGCGTGTGTGGGCGTGAGTGCACGTGTTGTGTTTCTTTACATCGGCAAGCATTAGAAATGCTGGGGCCTAGCGCTGTACAGGCTTGCTGAAATGTCATTGTACTCCTTCTGTATTTTCAGCGCTGCTTCAGGGCATATGAAAAGATCTCATTTATGTTTTTGTAATCTGTAATTTGTATGAAAAAAAACATATGTATGTGTATTGCATTGATATTTGCATCATTTTTATGGAATTCTGTTTTGCATTCAATGGACATGGCCTTTGATTCCATTGCTATGCGTCTGCTCGGTACAGTTTCTGTAAACATTTTCAAGTCAATATGAAAGAAAAAATTCTCAATAAATGTATGAAATAATTGTTGGTAAGAGCCTGTCTCGTTTGGGTTTCAGGCCTCATGTTCTGGGAGTCTTTAAAAGGATAAAATATTAGTAATTAGCTAAAATCAAGTCCAATGCTTCATTGAAATAGTTGGACTCATATCTGTATGCTAAATGTAAATACTAGTTATTAGCCTCTTAGTAAAGGCTAAATAAATGGAGAAAAGCAGGCCTGCCTCTCTCAAAAGGGAACAAAATGTGGCTCCTGGCACTAATTGTAAATTTAAAATTATAAATATTATATTATTATCATAACTGAATCATGTTCAATCATTTTTAGGCTTTTGAAAGTTGGCTCAAAGGGTTAATATTTTATTATTACCATCGATGGGCTAGTCTAAACCTTTTGGGGTACCATTTTGGGAGCCATATTTGTTTTAGCCTACATCACATACGATCACAGCTGTATGATGAAACACTTCGGGTCCACCTGTCAAAATGGAATTAAGTAATTCCCAAAGAGATTTAAAAAAACTAGATTTTTGAAACCCTGTCAAATATAACAAGCCCTAGCAGGTCTCCTTTAAACACCGTAAATTGCTGAATTCGACACAGGAGGGAGACGGTTCCGCTCCTCCACTTGTTTACTTCACGTCCCTCTCTCTGCCGTCTGCTCCACGCGCCCTAGCAACTGCAGCATCAGCACGAGCAGCGCAGCGTTGGTACGCTACGTCACCGCTCTCGTTCGGCGGCGTCAAGTCAGCGACAAGTAACCATGACAACACCGGAAATCGACCGACTTCAATTCAACATAAATGTTACTGTAGGAGCGATTCACATAAATAGTGTTTTCTTTTATAATTATTTTGTAATATTTCACTCTAATTTAGTTGAGACCTACATGGCAACGAATGTATGCTATGAAAATATTGATTTTTGTGTTTATTATTGACCCTTAACACATTGTTATTGATTTAGTTTTTTACATTACTTGGTGATGCTATTAACTTACAAAATTTAGCAAAACATGACCTCTAGTTACGATCATTAACACAGAATCAACCTTTAAGGGGGCCCTTGTCTGTATAACATTAATCAAAATATTCATGAAGTGCTTTATCAGTACCTGGCCTATAGTTTTCTTACAATCTTAGTAAATCAACAACACATAGCCCGAATTTTCTCTCATGGTTATATGATTAAACATAAATTTAAGACTATAACACACTATCACAACACTGAAATTGTGAGGGTTTTGCAGCTAGATTTTAATATAGGGTCCTTTGTCAAGATAAGGTTTTAATATGAGATAGTTCTGCTCAA
>JAQNCA010000021.1:4063569-4073919 GCA_029783725.1 Acanthurus tractus
CTTCTCTCTAAAGACGGCAGAGGGCGCTGTTGCGGCTTCTCTATTGGAGACCCCTTTGACACACCAATGATAAAACTCTCTTTTGAGATTCTCTTTTGTAGACCTTTCAGACACTTATTAATTTCAGTTTTTCATCTTTGAACTCTTATTCAGTCCTAACACTGGTTTGATCAACATAAGCAGAACGTATGTTGATATGATAAAGAATTTGTGTCTTGTGAGTTGGTGCCATATTATCGCTGTCTGATAACTGCGGGATAGACGACCCTCCGATCTCATTTGGGAGTGAAACTAACTTCAAAACTAATATGAGTCATAGAAATACACAAACTTTTAATAAGTTCAACAGAGAAAAAATGTATTTCTTCAGCATTTAAGTCCTGGAATTCAGACTCAGAGCATGTGACAGTGCATCTTAAGTATAATTTGATAAAAGCTTAAGGTATAAGAAAAAAAAAATCTGTTTTTCTCTCAAATAAAACAATTGAAAGTTACCAAAACACAGTTTCAAGCAGGCTAACTATTCTATGCATTCATCTACTAAAAATAAATTCTGAACGATTCATTCATTCAATTCAAGGACACAGCGTTAAAAGGTTAAAAGTACAGTGCAATGTTAAAAAAAATCAGTTTGAAAGGCATTTTGAAAGAAACATTTAAAAGAGCACTGATTTATCTTCATTTTTCTGTCACAATCACCTTTTGCACCTTTCTTCACACTCTCTGTTTCTCAGAGATGAAGATGCACTCAGTCACCAACACTGCCTTCATCAGTTCTTCCAGGTGTAGCTGTAGTTGTTCATGTTGATGTAGTTGAGAGCAGTCTTGCCCAGGCTGGAGGGCTGCTGGAGTTGCTGGATTGAAGAAGGATGGAGACCACAACCAGACAGATCCACTGACCCACCAGCACCCTGTAAAACACAGAAAAAAAGCTGGAGTGAGTGCTGGTTTGGGGAATGACCACTGGGTGGTGATATGCAGACATGTATTGCCATTAACATGCTCAGTGCCTGACAAAAATATCTATTCAGATTAATCGATTCTTTCAATAATATCAGATGCACGTAGAATTTAGAAAACAACACCATATTTGAATCATGGGACTACACTTAACACTTAAATAAAAAAACAACAAATATCACTAGGTACCAAATATTTAGATGTTGTCATCTGCTCGTATCTAAATAAATTAACATCTCTCTACCACCTAACAACCTGTTTTAAGAGCTACCAACTGGAAACTCTACTTTAAATAGTCAAACTTCTGAAACATTTTTTAACAATGACAGTCATTAATTTCTGAAAATTAGCATTCAGTACAAGAGTTCTCATTAATCCTGAGCATCTTACCCGCTCCTTAGAGGTGTGTGTGTTCATGACAGCTGTGGGTGCGTGTGTGTAAAGAGTTGCTGAGAAGTTTCCTTTCTGCGCGGGCCGAAGGAGGGTGGTGACGGTGTGGAGAGTGGAGGGAAGGATGGGACCTGAAGGAAGGAGGGGGGAAATGAATAGATAAAATATGTAATTAAACCACAATCAAACTGCAACCTTTATTTAATACATAGAAACTGTTTTCAGATAAATAAGATTAGCTGTGTACCTGTGATCTCCAGACTGCTGATGTTCTGGTATGTAGAACCAACCTGGCTTTTCACATTCACACTGCGTGCCTAAAAAAAGATACACAGACACACACTCTTAGACAGATGTGGAAACAGCTCTGTGTGTGTTTCCTGCATGTGCGTGTGTCTGTACCTTCAGTGTTTGCATCGTGGCTCCTTTGAAAGCAACAGGAGCCAGCAGTGTTGGGGGTAACCCGGCCTGGGAACCAGCTGCTGCCACCAGACTCTTGCAGTTGATGAGGAAGTTGATGAGGGTGAAAGTGTGTGATCCCTCGACGCACACCACCGATTCTGGCCTGTGGTCCACGGACACAGCGGGGCTGTCCTTACGACTAAACCTGTGGTCAAGGAGCTTAGACTGGTTATGTTAAATTAAAAAAATCTATATTAAGAGCACTCGTTGAGTGGTTGAGTACACAAACAGAGCTGTAGGAGGATACAGTTGTATGCTGATCATGTCTGGCTTCTTGATTTTGTCCTGGACTCCCATTTCCTTCAGCCAGGAGAGGCTGCCGTCTTCATCATCGTCATTGTATCCACCATTCTCTCCTTCATTGCCTGCGTGACAGTCTACACCTTCTTCGAGCTCTGAACACCTAGAATTTCCAGAATTGTGAGCATAATTATCAAAATCTGGGAATCTGACTGGTTTTAGATGTCATCAAAGTATCGGTCTCATGTGACTTGCTGTACGTAGAATACACAAACTGCAAAAAACACACTTACTCCTGCGTGTTCTCCTTCTGCTCCTCCTCCTGGCCCTGGTGCACTGTGAGGTTCTGCTGCTCCCTGCTCTTCCTCCTCTCCTCGACTAGAGGGAGACTGAACTCGATACCTACAGAAGAACATGAATGAAGAGTTGGCAACACAACAGATTATACTGAATTGGTGCGGTGAAATTGGGGGACCTCTTGTGAGCTCACCTTCAGCCTTCATCGCCTCTCTGAGGCCTCTAGTTGTAGGAGAGATTAAGGCAGAGATGCTGTTTGAGCCTCCAAAATCTGCGGCCCTAAACAACACTGTAAACTGGTAGGATAGATTAAGTTAGACTACATAAAAGGAATTAACTGTGATTGCTGTGCTCATCAAAACAAAGTGGGAAATGTCATTTTGGATGGATTAAAAGGTAATTATATTGAATAAAAACACAAACAGCCACCTGATAGGAGCAGACATAGAAATAAGGACACAGTCTGGCCTTCAATAGACTGTAAAGGGATGACAGACTGATTGACCTGAAAAAGATAATCAGAGAGAAAAAGCCTTGATATGAAACAATTCATCAACAAGTCCAGAGTGCTTGTTCAGGCTCCATAATGGTATTTGACCCACAGAAAATTGTAGATGTGACATTTTAGAGGTTTGGTATCATAAAGTTCTTGTAGTGCTATTTTACACTGCACTAAAACATTTAACCATCGGATGGATCTATCAACTTAATTGGATGATTGTATAAGGCCTCTATCTTAAGTAGATGGACACTCATCATATTAATTAAAAACAAGGGAAAACCGAAATGTATGATATATACATTTCTTTGGACATGTGATTTCAAGAGCAGATATGAATGCTATATTCTCACCATTCACTCATGAGACTCTGCTGCAGTGCTGCATCGTGTGCCCATGGGGTGCTCTTCCCTGTAAAGCTCCTCTCAGCATTGATCCTGGGGAACAGAGAGATCCAAGGCAAGGAGGGGTGCTGCCAGTAGGCCAGACTCTGCTGGAAGGCACAACGAAGCTCCGAGCAGGACTTGGGATCCTGCAGGGGGAAAGCGAGGACTCACAGAGTCAGCGAGTGACTTTGAATATCACTAAACTTGACAAGCAGCAAAAATGATCCGAAAGTCATGACAGTAAACTCTACCTGTAGACTGTGGGGCAGAGTGCTAAATTGAGCTCTGCAATGCTGGCTGAGCCCCAGAGCTTGCTCCTGGGCTTTTGGGTGCTCTGCCCATGACAAGGAGAGTGGGGAGGTGAAGAGGAGGCGAGTCTTCAGACTCCAATCTGCTGGATACTCTGTGCAGACAGGAGGAGCGATGGAGGCTGGAGCAATGGCAGGAGGACTCTGGGAGAAGATAATTTTAACGACAGAGAGGAGAAGAAAGAATAATATATAAATGTGGAGAGACCGAAATTTTGTAAAGAAATGACACAACAAAGTTTGAGAAGTAGGGAAAAAAATCCAACCCTCAGCAGTGGACTTTTGACATCATCCTCCTCTTCCTCAAACAGAGAGTCATCTTCAGAGAAAGTGAGACACTTCTAAAGCAGATAAGAAACAAGTGAAAATGTATGCCACACTACAACAGATCTTACTTTATTTTTTATCATCCTGTTAAAAATAAACTCATCGATAACAATCGTCAGTTATTAGTTTCCGTTCCAATCATCTATAAAATATTTGGGAATTTAATAAATTCATATATTTCAATCAACTCAGGCTAACCAGAATAATTACCTGTTATCATAAAAGTTTTGAACAGTTCGAAGGTTCAATTCCGCTCATTTGAAAAACACAAACATGCTACTGTTTGCATAAAATAATAACTTTTAGGACTGTTAATGTTGTGAACAATAGGGCAATGGTTCTTATATTACTGGTTTTAAAATAAGATTTTTTTTAAAGGGGGATTTGTGCCTGTACTATTATCAGCAATGTTAGCTTGGGCACTTATCCCTTAGTATGTAGTTATTATAACCAACCTTGCTGGAAATATCTTGGTGTTCCTGTTTTTCTGCCTCAGTCAGCCTCGCACTCAAAGGTAAAACTCCTCGACACTCGGTCTTTGTTGACATGTTCTCATCTCCCTCCTTCTTGTAAATGTCCGCAGCTTCGGCATTTCCCTCGTCGTTATAAATGAGTACTTTCTTTTTTGGGCTGTAAGTATTCTCAATATTTGCGAACGGGTTTCTTCGTTTTATTCCACCTCCGGAGCGATTCTGGGTGTTAAAAAGCGGCCCCGGGGAAAATGGTCGAACGCACCCCGGAGATGAAGCGCTTTGTCCGGGGCTGCCGGTGGAACTCTGGCCGCCCGGGCTAGAAAAGACTCCGGCGTCACTTCGGGCTCTTTTCCTCCTCATTCGCATAATTTCAGCGGGTCGCTTGAAGCTGGGAGAATATCCTGCCTGTTGAGACATACTGAAGATGAATAGTCTATCAAAAACAATCAAATTTCGTTGACTTAATGATAAGAAACACTACGACCGCCGGTATTTACTCTTGCGCCTTCCGCAATTTACAAATTTGGCGCGTAGCGTGTTGACGTCAAGCGTCCTGCTTGTGTTGCATTTGCGGCTCTGGGAAAATCGAGAAACTCTTCTCAAACTATCGGAATCAGAGGGAAATCGATAAATTCCGAGTTGCATTTTTAACCACGCAAATGACCACTCGAAGAATGACTGTTATTTTGAATTCGCAAACCAAAAGGCATGACTCTGTTAATATAAGCTATATACTCAAATATACAGTAGATATACCGCGTGTATGTGTGTGATTGTTAAGTTTACAAAAGTACATTATTATTACAGTTGAGATTGAACTGATAAGTTTATAGACTGTTCTCACTGTTTCTTTTCTTACAAGCAATTATTTTATTTATATTTATGAATGATCTCTTTGACATTAAAACTAGCTGCACAGTAGGTCTTCAGTTTTAGTTTACATCGATAAATAAATAAATCTCTCGTCTCGTATAATTTTTTCCGTACTGGGGCTGTTTGTTGCTGCCCCTCTCCTTGTCATCAACACCTCTGTCCCCCTGTCACAGTGATTAATAGGGCATTATGTTAATTTTGGATCCCTGTTAATTTCTTCCCCGTTTGTCATTTCTTTGGGTCATCAATCACACCTGAGGCTCAGCCAAGCATCAAATGATGGTTGCTGTTAGGAAATCAATTCTCATACGTATTGTTAGGTCAGAGGAGATAGAAGTCGTGCTTCAACACTTAAAACTCAGATACGGTTTTGTACTAATGTTTAATGACCATTTTAAAGGTTGTGGAAACTTGACCTCCATTTTCTGAGAACATTTTCATTATAGAGGCGTCAGAATACCATTAGACCACTGGGTGTCGCTGTTCGCCAAGGTTAAATCACCTGCTCATTCTAACTGCACTGAAGAAGGATTTCTCTCAATGTATCACTCATTCAAATATGATACAAACTAGCCTCATCAAACATTTTTTTGGCCCTTGCAATTATAAGAATTTGATGGGATATATATTCTAAGTTCCCTAAGAATTACAGTTTCTGTCATAATCAAGAGATGCTACAAATCTCAGGTAAAATTCCTCTAAAATCACCCATAATGGATGTGATTTACTCCTGGGAGTTTAATACCAACCTGAAAAGCACAGTTATTTTGTTTCATAACCCAGTTCGACCTCCATGTATGATATGCTTTTTTAATTCATCCTGGTCATCCACTTTGCATCCTGAGGCAATAATGAGCTCCATCCCCTGTGTCCTATCCTTGACAACATGTTAAGGCTTTTCCATCCATAATGAGTTAAACTCATCACCTAACACTATCTTGGGCATTTTCCTATGTTTGTAAAGGCTAGAATAACTAGTTCACAGTGTCAATCTCTTTTCAAAAGCATTAATGGAAAAATAAAGTTTTCATTTGGTATGTCTGTTAAAGCATACTGGACTCTTACCCTTTAGACACCAACAAACATCACAGGCTCTTGCAGAGATTGGCGAGTTGTAAGGAGTATGAAAGTGGCAGAGTTCCAATTTTTCAAAAATGCGTGTTGTTTTTTCATTTGTATGGGAATAGTTTGTATTGTAAAAGTTCCTTTGGAGCCCAGCGCCGCATTTGCCTGAACCTTCAGATGTTGCGCAGTTGAAAAAATACACGCTTGGCCTTTTCCAGTCTTGCCTTAATATGCACCAGTATCCTTGCTGAAAGAACTTGATCAGATGAAGTCACTGTCTATTAAAACTGCTGCTGAAGAAGTTTGTCATCTCAGTTTCAGAGGTGATACTGTTACGCCTTGAATATTAGGACCCGTGGAGAATTTTGAATTCGGTTATCACATGTGCACATCACCTATTCCATAAGTGGCAGTGTGTTGCATTGTGCACTTTTTTTCCCCAACCTTTGCCTGCTGCAAATAAACTTTTTATACTGTGTGCTCACTGTCTGGCTGCAGCTACTTCACCTTTATTTAGCAACCTGCGTGTGTGTGCATAAACTGGCACAGAAGGCAAGCTAGGGCTTGTCTCTTTGCCTGTAGAAATTCCTTCATGTTCAGGAATAGCAGTGGATGAAATGTGTATGTGTGTACATGTGTGCATGAATGTAATTGTGTGTGTGTAGGACTTTCCTTAAAGAGAAAGATAAATGAGAAAACAAATCAGATGAAAAGAGTTGTATTTTCTTCACAAGAATATTTATACAAATCAAAGCCAAATGTGCATAATCGACAATGTCAAAACAAACCTGCTGAATGTGTGTGTGTGTGCGTGTGTTTGTGTGTGTGTGTGCATGAAAGAGAGAAAGAGAGAGAGAGAGGTGATGAAAACATGATCAAATGCAGGTGTCATTTACAGCCATGGTTATATACAGCACAAATTGACAGTGGATCATGAGTCAATATGACACACAATCAAACACACACACAAACACACACACAGACACACTTAAAATGCTACCAAAAAAGGTGTTGTAGAAATAAATTAAAATATTTAACAGAACTCCATGCTTTTATATTTCTCTGCGTTGAGCAAATGAGTCAAAATTCAACAGAGAGGTTTGGAAGGCAAGACAAAAGAAATTGCAGTAAAGATGCTGATGGAGGAAAATTTTTCAATTTGACCATTTTTATAGTGGAAGTTGAGTCAATTTTTGTCATAAATGTCGTTAAGGACCGTAAAATCCACCTCATATTTCTTTATATTTTTCAGAAGATGATGAGTTCAATATTTTTTAAAAATGGCCACCAAGAATTAGAGAGGAGTGAGATAATCACAAAGGAGTGAAATGATAGATGGATAGATGGAGGTAAACACAAACAGGCCATCCACAATATTTGGCATGAGCAAACAATCTATTCACAACACTGACAACATTTATGAGGAAGAAGTCCCCTTATTTTACAAAGGAAACTGAGCTGAGATCAGTCCAGTGCTGCTGCATGCACCTTGTCAGTGTAAAACCAAAATGTTTCCCTGCCTCTGTTTGTCCTTCATTTCATAGACGCTTGTCTCTGGAGTCCTTTTCCATGCCCTGAGAGTGACATCGCAATGTTCACCCACTACAGTCTGTTTGCTAATGCACCTGTCAGTCATTTTGCTTGTTTTTCATTGGCCAACGTCGTTTGTCAGTAGACAGTTTTTTTTAAGTGGGCGAACTCATTCAGCTCTTGGTCAGGGGATGACGAACAGTACATGGCAGAGTGTGCATCTTACAGACAGTCACCACAAGGATTAGTCTTATTTTTAACTTATCTCATGTAGAGCCAACTGAACTGTGTACATATCTGAAACCTGATATGTCTTCTTCCTCTGTGCCATAGAGCTCAGTTTTTGTTCTGAAACTTTTTTTAAAAAATCAGTGCTACAATGGTCGACATTTTTTCTCATTAGAATGTGCACAGATTCCAGTATATATTAATAAAATATAGACTTAATCCCACTTACATGGTCGTGTTTGCACAAATATATATAAATGTGAATTAGTCCATAGATAAAAGTATGGACTAACAAATGCACAATCCTTCCAGTTACACCAGTGTATAATAAAAAACACAGTGACTGGCTCTTTAGGAAATTAATGACCTTTTTCTTATAATTAAATTTTTATTTTGTAGGTGACTTTAAATGATTTACATCTTTGGTGGAAACCAGTGGACTGGAGGATGAAACAGTAAATGGAAGTCAGAAAGTCTGAGAGATGATCCAACACATTTTTTGTTTGGGTCTTTTCCTGAATTTTGTTTAAAAAATAGACTTTGTTTTATACTTAAACTGAGATTTGGGTTTGAGGTTGACATAGTCCTCCTACTATGTGATGTTTATGTCATGACACATAATCTTTTATCTGTTCAGACTGGCTTGTATTTATGTGTTCAATGATGTTCGCCATCACATGACCCTGTCACCTTAAATGAGCGCACCCACTCTGTGTCCTCTACCACCTCGGCTGGTTCAGTAAGGTCTCCAGACGGCTTCTGCGGCTGCCATGTTTGTCGGTGAGCTACTGTGGCTGGACTCCACCTCCACACCCACTCCTTCGTTCTGATTGGGCAAAGAGGGGTGCAGGAGGGAGGAGCCTGTGGAGGCATTGGTGCATGGTGGCAGGATCCTTGGCGGGGAGCGTGAATCACTGCTGCTTCCACCCCCTGCCATCATGGAGAACTGGTATGAGCCGGCGGCAGTGGAGTAGTACAGGTGATATGGCGAGGAGGTGGACTGGAATGGTCCATTCTGAGCCTGATGGGGGGTGTTTGCTGGGTAGGGGGGAGGTAGGTAGGTGTGGTACCTCCCCGCTGGGGTGCTTGCCATGGCTGTTGCCATGGTAATGCCCAGGGCGCCATTGGAGACGGGGTTGTGAGAGGGCGCATAGGTGAAGGCGGCTGCTGTGGGAGGGTAGTGGACCCGGGGGTCGGAGAACCGGGAGTCAGGCAAGGAGGGGAGTGAAGTGAATGGTCGTTCTAAGGTCATCCTGGGGTCACTGAAGGCTGTAAGGTCAGGGCCTAGAGAGGGCAAAGGTCAAAGGTTATCACCTGCTGTTTTTATTTTTTGTTTTCTCTGTGTGTGCATGTTGTTGGGGTTACCTGCGAGTCGTGAGGACAGGTCACTGAGTGAAGATCGACCAGGTGAAAGGGGATTGGCCGTGTGGACTGTAGGTGTTGTTATCTGACCAAGGTAGGGATATGATTGGTCGTAGGACCAAGAGGGAGACGACTGCATCTGTCTGGAATCTGGGGGAGAGAAGGATGAAACATTTAACTTTCAGAGCAGTAAAGCAAAAGGATTTTGATAAGAGTTCAGTAGAATATTGACTGGCGAGAGACGTTTCCAGTTGAGCCTCCATGTCTGTATTCCCAAAAGGATAATATGGATATTTAGAGAGATTACATCTGTGGAGAGTTGGGGGACTTGAAAGAAACTGATGAAAAGAGAAACTGTCAATACTGAAGCTGAATCTCCAAATAAGCAGGATCTGAAAATTCCCATGATGCAACTCCAAAGCATTTTTCTTCAGAAAAATTGAGAAAAATCCACTTTATTAAAACCATATACCTTGGTTTTACAGCATTTTAAGTCTTGGCCTCAAGCTGAGTTTATCCTGATGACGTCACTACGACATCATATAACTTAGTAGTATGCCTTATGATGAGTAAGCCAGACTTCATGCATATAATCAAAGATTTTCTCATTTATTTTTGAAAAATATGGTCATTTATTTGACTAATGTGTCATTTTACCTGTGAATTGAATATAGGACCACCTCTAATAACATGATTTGAAGTCCGACACTTATGTCACATGATCATCCTGAAAATATTTCTGCTTGTGCTTCTTTATATCAAAGGCATATTAAATTGCATTTATTGGGGCAGAATATCCTGTTTAAATAAAGTCAGATTTAAGTGGATTCAGACTTGAGACAGAAGCCGTTGATCTTGAAAAACACAGAAGAAAGAGTGATGGAGGAGAGGAAGCAATTAACTTAGCGTGGGGGTGGACGGGGGTGGACGGGGGAGATCGGAAGAGCACA
>JAQNCA010000021.1:4074019-4099783 GCA_029783725.1 Acanthurus tractus
CCCCCCCCCCCCCCCCCCCCCCCCCCCCCCCCCCCCCCCCCCCCCCCCCCCCCCCCCCCCCCCCCCCGCCCCCCTGACTATGCGTGCATGTGTGTGTGCTTGTGTGTGTGAGTTCTTTCATTCAATCCAGTCCTTTTCCCCACAGTCTAATAAATGGCACTGATCACCCACAGACTTGCAGACAACAGTGTGTGTGCCTTTGTGAGTGCATGTGTGAGAGTTGTGTGTGTGTGTGCAGACAGACGAGGAAGCAAATTGTACACAGCAGCCAAGATGTCAATGAAGGCTTTTCAAGTCTAGCCAAGAGCTCTCTTAAGCATGTGTGTGTGTGTGTGTGTGTGTGTGTGTGTGTGTGTGTGTTTGTGTGTGTCTGCGTATTTGGGTGGTGCTGAAGCTCAGGCCCTGTGCCAAGCCCCCTCCTTTCCTGGCTTCTCTCCCCTGGCAGAGTGCACTAATGTGGGGCAGGAGTCACAGATGACTGGCTGCTTGGAAGTAGAACCAGAACAATTAGAAAGAAATCTCTGTGGTGTTTTACAGTTGACTAATGAATGTTGGAAATAATGTGGCTCTAATTAACCGCATTATATGTAATCTAAATATTAAATATGATTCATAGAGACAGTTTTTTGCTCTCGAGATATGAGCTCTTTTCGGATATCCTGAAGGATTATTGTTTCTTTATGATGGGGGGGCATTTGTCCTAATTGTCCTAATCCAAAGCTGAAACAGGGCCTTTGAAGAGCTGCAGAGTGGCTAGAAGCTTTGTTTTTATCACAGGTGGCACATATTGGTGTCATGTGATTGTTTTTCCAGGAGGTCTGGGACAAATATTAGCTTCTGGGTCCCTGTAAACGCCATGTAGCCCCTCTTTCTCTTTGTGCACATTGTACAGTATTCCTCTGCTGGAACAATACACAGACCCGGGTGGGTTTACTGTGTGGCAGTGGGATCAAAAATAAGCACAACAACAGAAGAAATTATAAAGATCTTAAAGCTAGTTTTTACCCAGGATCCATCTTGAGGACAGGGCTGTAAGATCAGGCAGGAACCATTATAAGGCAGGTTTTATAATACTGGACTTTTGTGTTTTACATTTCCAAAGTTACAGTTAATTATACTAGAACAAAATAAATGTCAAGCAGGGATCCTTGGGCTTTTTCAGGGGCAATGTTTCATTATAATTCAGCCTTGGATAGTACAGTATAAACCAGCCAATCCTGGCTCAACTGACACAAACTGAAAATCAGGAATGACTGAATTAATAGAATATAAAAGGAGCTTTTGGTCTGAATTCAACAATCTGAATAGCCTTAAATTGCTAGTTATTATTGTAATATAGTGCTTTCTAAAGTCTTAATAATGGGATATATAGTACACTTTGCTTAGTTTTACTTTATTTTCTCTTAAGTTATACCCTACTTCTCAGTGATTGATTGTTGCACGTATTAAGTTTAAGCAACAGCAAACATTTTATGAACTCTTACCATCTTTTAGCTGCACCCATTAGCTGTACCAGCCTTGAATTCGTCTGGACTTTTATCATGTGACACCACTCTGTGTATTTTACATCTGTTATATGAGCTGTAAGTGGTTTGGCAGCAGAGGGAACATAGACTTTTACTGCTCTGAGACACATGTGCATGAACAGAGCACATGCACGTGAGCACTTTTGCACACAAACACAGACATTACATGACATTATTTTACAGTATTTATTACTCACAGTTAGGAAAATTTTGAGAAGTAAAAGAAGGAAAGACAGTGGTTAAAAGAGAAATGAAAGCTAAGCAGGGGGGTTGATGACGGGGGATAGAAAAAGAAAGAAAGAGGAAGAGAAAGAAAAAGAGAGTGGCTTAATAACGGTTTCCTGCTGCTATTTTCATTTTTAGAGGGATCAGAAAAACACAGAAAGCAGGAAGCACCGAGAGCTACCTCTCTGTTTCTCTTCAGTCTACAACTGCAGTACGTTAGTTGTTTTTCTCTGTCTCTCACCAGTACCCTCTCTATTAATTTGTTTTTTTTTTAATTTGCTCTTTGCCAATGTGAAGAATATATCATTTTTATGAACATGTTTGTGAAATCTAAAAATACAACAAACATTGTCACTTCCTTCTAACACAGAGAGACAGATAATCCAGGGTCACAGTTCATGCTGGTATTAGGATTTCATGGAAGGAAACAAATTCAAAATGAAATAAAAAGCTACTTGTCATAGACAACTAAGCAGACAATTATACAAACACATTTTTCATAACAGAACTAAATCTAGCATTGACAACACACTATGTATTTAAAGTGGTTAGTTGTCGTAAGTAGTATAGTTCAAACAGCATGTATTTGCTTGGTGCATTAAGCCCCATTTTTTCTAATGACTTTTAGACACTGGCTTCAGTTATTTGTTTGGTCTCTATCTTAATTGCAAGGGTTTGGCATGCTTTAAATATTTATATGATTTATTTAGTTTACTAAATATGATGTATGTTTTAATTGTATTTTGGACATTATGGTATATTTTTCACATGATGGCTTCCTTTCTAGATCATATTTGGGTTTATTAGTGTCAGCAAAACTCTTCATTCTATCTTTATTTTTAGTCTTTTTCTCTGTCTGTTATTTCTACTGAAGTTTCTGCACTTACTGCAGTTTTAAAGACTGGCTGAGTAATTTGATTGTGACTTTGTGTCACTGCGCACTGACGTCTGTAGAGCTTGTGATCACATGTTTGGCTCCTCTACTACATTTTAAAGTTTTCTTCTGGTGGACAACAAAGCTTGCGATGGTGGAGCGCTCATGAAAGTAAATCAGAAATGTTGCCTAGAATACAAATTCTGACAGTTCTACATTTGATTTTAATTTTTCTTCTCACAGCAGCACTTCCTGCCAGCTGACTCTCATTTCCTCCTTAAGGCAAAACTTACTTCCTCACTCACTGACACGCACACATACAACACACACTTGCAAATGCACACATTAGAAAAAAAAACAGAGTGCATAAATACACACACTTACACACAAACACAGCGTCACTACCACTGAAGGCAGAAGAGGAACAGATACTGTCTTTTGGTGCCACATAGAGTATCCACGGCAACCGCAACACACACTCTCATAGGAACACACAGAAGCACACATCCAAACACACAGACCACAATGGATCTCACCAAAACCACAAGGAGGAACAATGAGGTTTTTTGCAAGCTGAATGCACGAGTTTGGGAAACACACATTCACCCAGTATATTGTTTTTGTCTGTTTATAGATGCTGTGTATGATGGTGCAGTCAGTATTAATCTGCATTTGAGCATTAAAAATGTATTAAAACTGACAAAACTATCTTCTCGCTAAAAAATCTAAAAGAAGCAAGTCTTTCACACACATGGTGAGTGTGTGTGAAAGTGCAGGGAGGCCATTGAACCAACCATCGGGGCATCCGTGTCAACATGAAGGGTTTACATTTAAATGCAACACTTTGAGTCCATACATTAACTTCAGGAAGTCATTGAGGTTTTGGCAAACCTGTTTTTTAACAGATTCAACAGTTTGTGTTTTCAGTGAATTTTACAGGCATTGATGGACTCATGCATATTTGTCCCTCTAGACAGAGTCAGATTAACTCTTTCCCCCTGTTTCATATCTTTGTGCTAAACTAAGCCAACTCTTGGATGTAGCATCTTATTTGGCAACAGAGAGAGTAGTATTAATCAATCTGTAAGAATGTAAATGAGCACATTTTACGAAAATGTTGCACTATTTAGTTAAAGAGGAGAGTTAAAGCGGCACTTTCAGTATTGTCAGTATCAATGAATAATGATGCCTGTGCTGTTCAAATTGTATACTAACTGACCACCAGAGACACAACTTAATCATTTTCTAAAACAAATTGATAATGCACAGTAACTAGCAAGATGTTGTCACTTCACATGAAGTGAAATATACATGTTGAAATCCAGAAATGTCCCTTATTCTGCAGTCAGCAAGTGTTGCTTCCAGAGAAATGTCCAATGAACTGCCTCATCAAGTCTTTCTCATTATACACTGAGCAGACATCGAGTCTCATGCATGCAGGGACCTCCAGGGTTGAAAAATTAAGCTAAGACAGAAGTGCCAAAAGCTGCAATTTCTCCAACAGCCACTTGAGGCTTGCTCCAAAAGTGAGTCAATCCTTATAGAGCCCATACTGAAGTACTCAACTTTACAGCAGGAGTAAACATGTTTACAGCCTCATACAAAAAACAGTTTTAGTCTCTTTAGATCATCTCACTCTCATTTAAAATATACTAAGACTTAACATTATGTATAATTACAGTGTGGTGGTTTTGCCATCACCAGCCTGTAGCTGTCTGCCATGCGTCACACAGTCGTAGGCAGTCATGTGTTTCCTCTCCAGTCGCACTTCTGTCCAAATATGGTAACTTCGAGTTTAAAAAAATGAAATTACAACAGCTATGATGCCAAATGTGAGGCTTTAAAAGAGCACTGCACAAACCAATGAATGACATCACTGTTTCTCTGTCCACTATTTAATTTACTGTCTGTGGTCTGATGGTATCACGAAACAGGATTTCGGAGTTTCTGTAGTCTTCCAAAGCAAATCAGTCTCTGAAAATTGGGGCAAATGGGGAATTTCTTCAAGTATGTTAGAAGGGAAAAAGACACTGATGTGGTTTTATCTGTTCTTTAGGATTTATGTTCGTAAAAGGCCCACTTTTGGAAAATAATCCTTGTCTCTCATATAAGAAACAATGATCGTGAGGGTTTTCATGCAACATGGCTGCTTCATGACTCAAAGACTTAACTGTTCTGGTGGCTGCTTTGGTGTAATTTTCTGTACCAACCAACCACACAAGCTGAGTATTTCCTGTCTTTTCCTCCAACCCAGCCCTTATTTATTTAAAATATTCCCCATCATGCATTGTCATGGCCAGACTACACTGGTGCTTTTGCACCTTAAAAAGACTGTAACCACTGCAGTGTGGACATGTCATGGCTAGAAGGAAATAATCCATTGCTAGCATCAGCTTCAGGAACTCAGTTCCCACGTATGTCTGACTAACCTGTGACTCTGCTGTTTTAAAGGATGCATCATCATTATTTCTAAATAATTGCCTCATCAGAATAATTTCTCAACACTAAAGCTGCAGCTGTGGCTCAATAGGTAAAGTAGGTCAGCCACTAAGTGTAGGGTTGGTGGATTCCTGGCTCCCTCTGCCCACATGTGTGCTGGTGGGGTGTGTTTTGTACAATTTTGAAAGATGGGAATGAACATTTTTTGTTGATTTGGTGGTTTGATCCCAGAAAGGTGACATGGTTTGTATTGCCGACATAAATAAAAAATGGATCATGCATCTCCACTTCCTCCCACTATACAGAAATTGAGCCAAGTTATCGCTGATAAAGGTGCTACCATCTTGGGCTGGTGACATTGTTTGGAGCTGGAGTGTTTTGAGGAGCCAAAATGTAATTTATTACACTTTATGTCAGTGGTTTTTACTGATAAGTTATCTTCTTGTTTAGAGCAAGTCATATTTTCTGTTGCTGCCTGAAGTAAGTTTTTATTTTCAAACTTCTTCCAGTAGTATTTGTTGTGAACCAGTGACTGAACTGTCAACATAAAGAGGGGATGTCTAAGAACATACTGTATGTATTCTCTGCAGTTCAACAAGGAAATCTGGAATATCTGCAGCCTCAAGTGACAGCAGGTTGCTCCCAGAGGTTCTTCCTGACTGTCTCAATTGATCTAAATGTCTGAAACCCTGCAGGATTCAAGTAAAACTTGGCTTGTGTATGAACTGAATCTGGCAACATGACATATACAAAATAAGAGCCTAACAGAATACAGATGATTTTGGACATCAGTGATTCTGCTTTTTTGCTCTTTTCCTGCTTAAGGCTGCTGAGACGTTCATTACTTTTATGCTCTTACCGGCAGCTATCTGGCTGTGCGTTGGACTGGAGAAGGTAGCAGAGTTGAGTGCAGCAGATTGGCGAGCATTGGCGGAGGGTTGATGGTGATGGTGGTGAGGAGGCGTCACCCTCATTGAGCTCCGCCTCAGATGCTCCAGCTCTGTTAGCCTCTCAGAGAAAGCCAGCGAGCCGGGTTTGACGTCATCCATCTTCTGACGATGACCTGAGAAAGACAGATGACATAAAAACTGTCATGCTGACTTCAGTTCACTGCCTTTTAGCACCAACCTTTTGCAGCTTTGGTTGAAAATTACTTGTCAAAGTGTGCAACACAAAGATATCTAGAGGTGATTTGTCAGCAGATTTCTTCATACTTGAAATCTGATTACATAATCCAGGGATTACAGTAACAGTTACAACCCAACACAGGCTATAACAAAGTCCCGACATTGTTAACACACTCTGTCTGCTGTTGCGTTTGGGAATCTGCCGATGGGCGCCGCATATGGGTCTGGCTGTCTGTGTGTGTGTGTGCGTGTGTGTGTTGGTCTGTCACGCTGTCTGTGGTGTTGGCTGCACTTCAAAGCACTGAGACTGAGCTCCAGTTACAGGCACTTCCTCCCAATGGGGGAAGTGTGCATGTGTGTGTATTTATACTGTGTGTGTGTGTGTGTGTGTGTGTGTGTGGGTGTGTGTGGGCGAGTTAGAGACGAGTGATGGTTATTCACAGCTGAGCAGAGCTGGCAGGAGTCTTCCTCTCCTTCGGTCACCTCATCGACTCCTCTGACCGGTGTCGCTCAGTTCACTTCATTCACTTGATGCACAGTAGAGTTTATTAGCAAAACCAAATCTGTCTTTCTGCTCTTCCTGCTTTCAATTGTCACTAGAAATCCCCCTGTTTCATCACACTAAATGGGAGAGGAACTGTGTTGCACCAGGTTCCGTATTGACTCACTCATCTGAGAGTTTGTAGAGATTAGAGGCATGTCCTCACTGAGTGTCTGTTTAGTTTTTTAACTAAAACTTAACAGACAAATATTTTAATACAGCTAAGGGTGTGGTGCATGCAGAGAGGGCAGGTAAAGAGACAGACTGGCTCAGACTGTTGATCTTTATGGGTTTATTGCCAGTTTCCAGTTCAACCAATTTGGTCCACTAATGCAGGAGACAATCTGGATTTTTTCTTACATGCAAAATGACCAGCACACACTGAATACAACTTTAAGGGATCATATAAAAATATTAGGTTCAAACATTTTACTGTTAGGTCATAAATAAAAGTATTGCACATCTATCATTTTCTGACTTTACAAAGCAAGAGTTACATAAAAAGAGATTCATGAATGCTACTTGAATCTTGAGTGACTGTTTTAACAATTTGATTTGGTTTAATTTAGTTGCACATAATTTTGTGACATGAATTTACATTAAGAGACTCTCAGATGACCCTGGAATATCATAGAATACTTAAAATACTTCAACTTAAAATCAAACTCTGTGGAACTCCTCGTGTTGTGACTGTTGAGGAGGAAAACTTTCAGTGTCTGTGTGTCAGTGTCACTCACGTCGTGGCTCTCTGGGACCGTCCACTGTGATTTTAATGGCTCTCTGGTATGTGGCCACCTGAGGAGGGTTGGTGAACACTGTGATGGTCAAAGTGAAACTCTTCCCTATGAGAGAAAAAATGGGAGAAGACTGATGAGCAGAAGATTTAAAATAAGAGAAATAGCTAAAAAAAGAAAAGCGTTCGTTAGCATTTGGATCTTTGTCAAGTTATATTCTTCTCATTTCTCTCCATCTCTCCTCCCTCCTGTTCTCCCTAAATGTCCTCTCGGTCTGCTTAGTGCATTAAGTCATGTAAGTCATGGACCCCCTGACAGAAATAAACCAGATGCTACAAATACACACACACACACACACACAGGAAAAAAATGACAAGATGAAGACAGAGTAAAGCCATGGTTGCCTAATCCATCCAATAGTCTGGGATAATGGCTGAGGGCCAACCGTCTAAGCACATGTGCGTACCATAATTATGTCACTGTTGCTATGTTTTTATGACACAGACCAAACTATTTGAAGAAAACAGTTTTTTCAAGGCTGCCCACCTGTTTCTTGAATGTAGGGACTCTAAGGCAAATCGCAGGACCAGGCAAGCTAACAGCACACAGTCAAATCAAGCAGAGAACATGCAATAGCTAACTGTATATTTAGGAATTTACTTTTATATTGTATTTTATGTATGTATATGTATTATATGTTATTTATATTGTTGATTTACGTCCGTTGAAATGAATTGTCAGTTTAAATGCTGAATCAGTTTTTCCCGGACCACTGTACACAACCAGTATTTATTTATTTAAAATATGATGGATGTGATGCAGCATTTGCTGATTTATTGATTACGCTGAAAATGCAGTTTCAGAGGTTTTCTCATCCTGAAAACTGATATAAGCAATGTTTTAACTGATTGATGGCAATTTAAAAGTGCATCATCGTGATTAAACTTCAACCACTTGTCAAATGACTAAAAACTGAAAAATGATCAGTTTTTAATTTCTTTCATCAATCAGGAAAGTCTTTTATCATTACTGTTGCTATGGTTATGTGCAGCCTAAAACAGACCTCGCACTGATTTAGAAAACAGGATAAAGTGGCGACCATAACTATGATTAAAGTGTCCCAGTATACAATTTAAAAGGAAACCTGCCAGCCAATCAGAGACAAGAGTTTATTTTAACGATGGTATAATCCAAAAATATCAACTTGAAATGCTCGTATCAGTTGAACTGTGGTTGTATCTGGGAACAAATATATATGTTCATGGTACTTAGTGTTTGTACTACACATTTATAGGAGTACTTGTGTGTGTGTGTGTGTGTGTGTGTGTGTGTGTGTGTGTGTGTGTGTGTGTGTGTGTGTGTGTGTGTGTGTGTGTGTGCCTGTTGGGGGGTTGCTGCCAGCCTCAGCTCTGGAAGCAGCAATCACTCAACACTATGCTCACTGGAAACACACACGCACACTCACACACACGTGCAGACCACCACTGTTGTTGTGTGCCAGGGCTGGAGTAAAGTTACCACATGCAGACAGTCTGATGCCACACAAACAGCAGACACATGTGAATAACGCCAGGTGTTACTCTCACTTCTCTCACTCCCTGTGTGTCTGTTTCCTCTCTATGAGTATTTCGATTTTATAATACCAGGGTCAAGGCTGAGAACACTGAGCAATGATGACTTATGATTATTGATTATATGTGTTCATGTCATGATTATACCTTATGTGTATGCAGTGAATACAATTTCTCCTGAGTGAAACTCTCGTGTTTGTTTACCCCCCCGCCACCGTATGCTGACTTACTTTATCTTTATATATCATCTGACTTCCTCCTTTGCTTCCGTGATAACTGCCATCAAAGATAGAGGTCGCTGCCTCACAAAAACCTTAGTTTGGGTTGTAGTGCACCTGTGCATCTCGCAACTGAAGTGAAGTAAACAGAAAAATTAAAACTGCTATTGTGACAACTTTCAAGAGTGTAAAACTTTGTCAAAGAGTAACATAAACTTCTGTGCAGTGTTTTTGGCATCTGAACAGATTTTTCATATATTTATGGATTTGTTACTGAAACTGGACTCCCTGGATTTTTTCAATGTCCTATCAGTAGTTTGAAGCATTGTTGCTTCATACCACAACGTTGATAAAGGAATTTAAACCTAAACTATAGGTATCTGCAAGGTAACTCTAGTTAAACCTTGATATTAAGCTTATATTCCACTTTTTCTGAGCAAAGGACAGGATATTTCCTGCATTGAGCTTTAATTGTGTACTGGAATGGTAGATGATGCTTCTTGAAGATGAGTAAAACAACTATTTAACAATAGAAACAGATCAGCTGAGCCATGCCAAGCCATGTTAAAGTCTCTCTGTTTTTCCGCTAGCTCTTTATTCCACTCTATTTCAATGTACCTTTCTTTCTGCCTCATTGAAATAGAGTGAAAACCCCAACACCTTCGTGGCACTGTGCCATACCGATGGCCACTAGAGGGTGTGTTATCACCTCAAACCTCCCGCTGTCGCTCTTTTCTCTGTCCTTTTCACTGTAGTGCACATATATAAACAGCATACCTATTGTATACCGTATATTCTGTTTTCTACACAGTGTATAGAGCTGTATATAAACAAATAAATTGCACAGTATAAATTGTATACAGTGTGGAGAAACATGGGGTGTGTTTTTGTGCAGGTTGTTTACAGAGAAAGAGTTTACAGTAAGAGATTTTGGCTGATAGAGAGTCTGGAGGAGGCAGGAACAGCTGAGGTCTTTGTGTCTGTTGTGTCTATCAGACAGCCGGTGGCATGGTGCACTTTACACACACGCACACACACACACACAAACACATTCAAACAGGCACACACAGACATAAGATTACTACATCACAAAGGCGTGTGTGTGTGTCTTGACAAGAGTGTTTTCCGGGACATTCTCTAATCACCCCTATGTCTTTCTTACTCTCTGTAGATAAGTGCGGATTTCACACATGAGGTGACTTGTGTGTTGGTGCGTGTTTGTGTGTGCTTGTGTGTGTATGTGTGCATCATGTCAGGGCCTGCTTAGTCGGGGGTCGTACAGTTTTTCTGACAATAAGCCGATCAGACAGAATCTGTCTTTGCACTGGCTTCAACAAAGAAATGTGTGTGTTCCCGCAACAACAAGGTGGCTGCTTGTGTTTGTCGTGACATATGTGTATGTGTATGTGTGTCTTCACACACAGTCAGATATTGTGAAAGAGAAAAATGACTGTCCTGTTTAAAAGAGGAACTAAGAGAGAGGCTGGTTGCACATGTGCACACACACTCAAAAGCACAAACACACATAAAGATTGAAGGCTGAACCATCATATGAAACAAACACACGATAGATGTTGCATCACCTGTTGATTAGTTTTGTCTCCTGCCATTAACTTTGAGTCCTAGCTAGTGTAGAGTTGTCAAGCTAAGAATTAAGTCTATTTTTAGGTCTGTGGCTTGTTTGTAGCTGATAGATGCTACAGAACCAGTTAACAAGAAGCCTGTTTCATTAAGTGCCATTTTCATTACGCCCAGTTTGACATGTTTCAAGAGCAAAAATAAACTAAATTATTTTTGCAATATTGTTCCAAGTGAACAATAACTCCTGCCGATTACTAAAGTTTGTGAGTGCAAAGTCATCTAAATAAATAAACCTTTACAGGTTTATGGTGACTGCATGGTTGAGTGACTTTCGTGGCGACAGGCCTCAGACAGGAAACAGCAGAGTGTCAAAAACCCCCCATAAAAAACTGCACTGGTGGCGGCAAGCTGCTTCAGATACTGATGAGATGATGATATACGATCTTGCAAGGTTTTGGAGTAACAGATCGACAAGTTTGGAGGTTTATCTGATGCAAAAACATTGCACAGTGGTTTATAATACAATGAAATAGATTTTACTGTAAGGTTATCACTGCGGCGTGTGTTTTATCCTCCATATCAAGGATCTTAAGGTAAACAGTTGAAAAATCCTTTTCATTCACTGTTTGTTTCTGCTTTGTTTTGTCTTGAGTCTGTAAAAGGATCCTTCCAAGACATTTTTACTTGCATACATTGCGTACATGATTTTCAGTAGCTTTTAACTTTGCAAATTTAGCGCACCTTTTGAAATATTGAGATGTTTGATGGACAGATTTCAAATGTAGGATTTAATAAAATCATTTAAATTGCAGCTCTGGTTACTCAACTCAAAAACTGACTGTAAATCATCAACGTCCATGTGAGACAAATGAATTCACTCAGACTTCCTGCGATGAGGCAAACAGCAACTCGTATGCAAATCCGCACAGCAGCTCAACATTGTTGTAAACACTGAATAAATACTGCACAAATCATGAGTATATCTGTCTCTTTGTGCTGTAACTAAGTGCTTCTGCAAAACAGGGAACACTGACTAATGATGACTAAGTTTGAGAACTTTGACACGCACTCCCACCCACACATAAACACACTCAGAGAAACCACTAGTCAAAACCACTAAACCGCTCATTGCTGTTGACTGCTTCCCACACAGACAGTTAATGACATTTTAGAGGTTTTAGGTGAAGAAACTCTGCTTGACATGTGGGTTAGTGTGGATTGTTATCATACAATACACCCAACCCTTAAAGTGTTAATGGTTTCATCCAGATATCGTAGTGGAAAAACACGTAAAACAACACAGCTCCACCTCTACAGAAACAAAAATATTAATCACATCCTGCGTATCAAAGAGGGAGACTATGTTTCCTACTGACCAATTTATTGTGGGTATTAAATCATCAGTGAGCCAAACTGTTGCACTAGTTGACAAGGTCTTTCATTACCATGAAAACACATTTTAGTTTTCTTTTGACTCAAACCCTCATGCCATCCTGCTGCCAGAAATACTCACTACAGCGCCAAATGTGTATTAATCAGTTGCTCAAAATAGTATCCAACAAATGCACATTTGTATTCTGTTAAATGTTAGTAACATTTGCTAAAAACCAGACAAACAAACTGCTTTTTTTGAAAGAATTGAAGATTTTGTCTTTGGTATCTTTGGAACTGAGAGTTTCCAAATAATAAGGAGGACAGGAAGTTGTATTTGAATGAAGGCTGCACAGTACTGTAAGTCAAATAAAACTTTTTGATAAATATACATGAGTATCACTACTGTTGTGTCAAACTCGCACTGGTCAAAGCCGGGGTGCTGGTTGATCTATTTTAGGCATGTTAGTAGCAGCTCTCGAGGGAAGGCAAGGTCGGCTCGGGCTGAAAGATCTCAACAACTACTGGATAAACTGTTCTGAATTTAATTCATGCATTCAAGGATGAAATGTTATCACATTAGTGTTCCTCTGACTTTTCATCATGCGCTACCACAAGTTCAAAATTTTGATTTGCCTCATGATTTGGTTAGGAAACATTCCCAAACAAACGAGCGTGAATAATAAGTGAATATAGAGAATTAGTCAGAAAACAATCCAACAAAAATCTTCAGTAGCAAGTTATCCATTATAAAAATGAAAAACATGATAATAAATAGAGGCATTTGAGTCAAACATTATTTTGAGTCAATTTAGCTTCCCTCCTACCCATCGTTATTGTAACATGATAAAATTTGGCCTTAGTAGAGGGCTATGAAAAAACATATCAGAGACGTGTTTGAGAGATGCAGATAAAATGAAAACATACAGTCAGTTATTACAGAGATGATAAATAGATCTCAGATCATCAGATCATCAGCTGCTTTCTTGCTGTAGCCAAACTATTCCAGCTTTTTAAAAATATAATGTGTTGTCTAAGTTAAAATACTCTAATAGAGTGATGCTGAGAGACTGAACCTCATTGTCCTCTTTGCAGCTTAATTTGCATAAAAACAAATTTCTACTCCTCAACTTCCCTCATTTGAATTATATAGCTTATGAATTATTAATATGCTCATTTTTCACTGCAGGACTGTAGATTCTGTCAAATATCGACAGTTTTTCCCAATTTCCATTCATTCATCCATTCATTTTAGGAGGTATTTGTCATTTTTATACGATTGAATGTGTTTATATGTGTGTGTGTGGGGGTGGGTGGGTGATAGCAGAGCTTGTGTACACAGATCTGGTGTTTTAAATAGATACGTTAGGACATTTGCCTGCACCTGATTTAGAGTAACTGTGGTCCAGTGTGTCCGTTAAAGACAGGAGGGGGGTGGGAGGCAGAGCGAGGTACACATTGAATGGGGTGTTACGAGGAAGTTCTGTACTTCCCCTAAATTATGCACGCTGCGCTGTGGGCTTGTGCCAAGCTATTTACCACTATTAAATTTCAACCAGTGTGGGATTTTAAAGGTCCGTTATTAATCTATGACCTCTTATACTTTGTAGGGTCAGCAGGGGCTTGACGAGCGGAGGGCATCACCACAAAGCTAACACATTAAGATAAAGAACTATTCAAGCCCACAGACAGTTTTTAGTCCCCATTTAACCTAACCTGCATGTCTTTGACCTGTGGGAGGAGAAAACTAACGCAGGCACAGCGAGAACATGCAAACTCCATATAGAAATACCCTTCTCGCTGCGAGGCAACAATGCTAACAACTACACAACAATACAGATCTTTCATTATGTTTGTGTTTGTGTGTTTTATATGTGTACCTCTTCCACTGCGGCCCACAAAGCGCAGATCATTGAATCTGGCCACTTGGTTCTTGATGGCGGCTGTGGCGTTGCGAAGCTCCGCTGAGTAGTTCTCATCATTTCCTGCCATCACTGTAACAAGAGTGCCATCTGGGATGTCGCCCAGGGCAACCACCTAGTGACATGATAGTAAAAAGGAAGACAGAAAATAAGATTAGGAGTTATGTCTCTTTAAAGTCTCTATAAAAACAGTGTCAAAGAGCTCAGTGCTCTTGGAAGCTAATTAATTAACATAATTAAAACACGATTTTTACCTTTTAAATATGATATTCTCTCTATATATGAACAACAATTTGTTTACTGTTATACTGCATGAGCTATTAGAAGTTCTTTTTTCACTTTAACTACAAATGGATGAGACAATAGTCACTAGATTTCTGTAGATACTGAAGAAACATCCAGATGTTGCGTTCAGGAGCAGAGAACTAAAGTTTAAATGATAGTCTTTTTTTTTCTGTGCTTCAGTAGTGAGTTTATGGATGTTTATTTCGGATGTTTATTGGAATAAGAGATGCACCTTTCTGTGGAAAGATCACACACATTCACACCTGCAAGCTGCACAGAAGAAACCACAGTCACTGGCGCTGGGCCTCTAACCATCGACGATAACAAAGTGTGGCTCATGCTTATATAACCTGCTGGAGTCAAAGTAACCGAAGACTGAAAACTGACACATAAGCAGATTTCCTGTTTGATCATGGGGTCAACATTGGGCTTAAAGAGAAAAACAAACAGCTTTAGGATATCTGAACTCTCAAATGTCCTGACAGTGATGCAAATGATGAAATAAAAGGTAAAATGAAACCCTCTCAAACAACATGCGTATTGTAGCACAACGTTAACGCTCAGCACACTAGAGAGCACATTCTCCTCCTCCACACATACGCAAATACAGAGCTAGGGAAGCCGATTTCCATATTAACGCTTATCATGCTACCAACCATCACTGTGCAAATGACCACAGCAGATACCGTACTATGGACAGTTTCTCTTTTAACCCTGAACTCTCCAAGCAGGTAACCACAGTAAACGATAAGTGCGTCGCTTTAAACTCAGTCAAAATTTGATTTCCCCCTTAAAATGTTGCAAGTCCCTCTTAAAAATCAAAGAATATCATTGTTTTCCAGATTAAGATATTGGTCTAATTATGCTGTCTGCCTTGAGAAAGATCGAAATATCAATATGCTGATGTTCCAGTAATCCACCAATGACAGTATTGATCGGAGCCTGCTGTAAAAAGTGATTGGATAAAATTCTTTTGCAATAGAAAAGCAGCAGTAGCCCCTTAGTTCTGAAAATACGGGTCCTAACTTGCAAACAGCTTGAATTCAGGAAGTTGAAGAGGAAGACAGAACACACACACACACACACACACATAATCAGACGAGAGAGACTGGCTGCAATGGAGCATGAAACCAGCCCAGCAGAATAAAGAAGACAGAGGAAACAATTATGAAGCTCTCAGGCTTGTGTGTATGTGTGTTTGTGTGTGTGTGTGTGTACATGGTACCTGTACCTAAAGTATAATGTGTATGCAACACCATTTTTGCAACCACATTTGCACCTGTGCATTTCAAACCTCGTGCGTTAAATGTGAGCTTGTTTGTGGCACAATACTGTGTGTGTGTGTGTGTGTGTGTGTGTGTGTGTGTATCAGTAACAGCCATCCATTATCAGTAAAAGGCAGTGACATCCGCTCATGACACTCCATATTAACTGCATAATGCACCAAACTCACACTCACACACACACGTATACACACATACATGCATGCATAAATCAATCAGCTGTGAGTTTTGCGGCTAAAAGCTCCTTTCCCCAAATGCATTTTGTCTCAAAGTGCTGGAAATCCATCCACATCTAAACACATCGATGCATAAGGGAATATACTGCAAAGAATATTAACCCGTCAGGTTGTATATGTGAAAACACTGAAGTAGTATGTGTCAAATTATTGTTTTTCCTTGTGGAAATATGGAATAAAATATTCAAAATTATCTAAATAAGAAAAAATCAAAGGAAAAACTGTTGTGTTAGCTAATTTTTTACTGCAACAGAAGTCAGATGCTTAGTTGTCTGATCAGCCTTTAATGGCTTTCCATTTAAAGTCGTGTATCTCTAAATGCAGTGATTTTGTATTTTGAATTAAAAGAAAATTGTGTCATCAAACAAAATTAACCGCTTGTGACTTAACTGAGAAATGCCTAAGCACAGAGCCTAAACAAGGCTTAATTCAATTTTTTTTCACAGGGCAGCTGTGTTTCATTCAAGAACAAATATTACATTTATAGAGACAATATTTTATTTAACATAATAAGCATGAAAGCCACTCTCACCAACTTTGTTAACTAAAAACAAAAAACTGCTTACTACATAAATGTATTTATGCGCCATTTTGCTCCAAATGCCTCATTCAGCTCTCATAAGAATTCTTTGGCGATTACTCAATTAATTGATTGACACAATTGATATTTTAATCGTCAATACATTCTTTGAGTCACTTGTAAAGCAAAAATGCGAAAGAATCTGTGATTCTGGCTTAAAAGATTTGGAGATTTTCTGCTTTTCTTTAGCGTACATGTAATATTTTTGAGAACATTTTAGAGATTAAACTAACAGAGCAACTAAATATCTAAGGAAGGGAATTCATATCTGAATGGATGAATGAATGCATAATCTTATCAGTGGTTGTATTTAAATCCTTCACCTTAAAAGCAGTTACATTGCAGTTTAAATTACCTTGTCACGTAAGTCATGTAAGACGTACATGGTGTAAAGGAAGTGTAATTAAAAAGATTTCATCGACTGATTAAAGGTGAAGGAGCTCATTTGTGGAGGAGTGACTTCTTGTTTTATATAATTATCTACATCATGTCATTTGATGATGCAATAGTTTGTATATTATCGTAACAATGTCGGTCACCTCACATCTAATGTTAATTGTTTGATCTGTAAAAATTAAATGTGTTTTGTTTATCATTCATTTTGCATGTTAATCTTAGTTTGTGATGTAACTGTCATTGAAATGAAGTGGTAAGAAACACAAAGTACAAACCTTAAAAGCAATGGGCAGAGTCTTGTTACACCTCCAGTGTGTTGGCAGCACCGAGCAGAGAAAGTTGGGGCTGTCTGTCTTCACTAGCTCACCTGGATGGTCTGAGATCACCTGAAAAAAAAAAGCACCCAAAGATGAAGCAGTTACTCTCTGACTGTAACTGTTTTGAATTTTACATATAAAGACATTCATTATCAAGTACCTCCACCATGCCGCGGTCAGCCATGCGCAGTTTGCCCACCAAAGTAGCCCCACCTCCGGCCTCCTGGGCGCCGAGCGGCAGGGCCTCGGCCATCTTCCCCCCTGAGGTGAGTGTGGTGGAGGGAGGAGTGTAACGCCGGCCAGGGGCTGGGTCTGAGAGACAAAGAGAGGGTCATTTGAGTTCGGATTCCTCTCACACTGCTTTGAATGTCTCCACATTGGAGATATTCATTGATAGAGTCAAGATATACAGACAAATATTAAATGAGCTGAACTGTACAACAAATCACCACACAAGAGACGAACGACCAATTGTTAATGACATTTCATAACAAAGATGCAAAAAATTGATTTGTTATAGCTTTTATTCTAGTTACAAATAAGAGCACTGTCTGTTTTTTTTAATAGCCTGTATTAATGAACTGAATGTCTTGCGTTTTGAACTGTTAGTCTAACAAAACAAAGAGTTTATTTATCATATTCCCGAACATTATGGAGAAAAATGTAAAGTACTAACCAAAAAATACAGCTTATATTTTGTATGGATGTGGTAGTTCATGTATTACTGCACACTTGTGTAAAAAAACACATTAACTCAGATTGATCTTGTCTGAATCTTTCAAAGAGTCCTATGACGGATGAGCTTGTGTCCATTTTATATTAAGTCTTAAACTGAGAGAGCTGAACAACTAAAATTATAAAAAAAAATCACTGTGACGGAAGTAAGGAGGATGTATGAAATCAGACATAAACACTCACAGAGCCACACAGTGACACACACACACACACGCACACATATACACTGCATGATGACACACACTGCGGTCACACTGACTTCAATACCAGTGTGTGTAGTCGTGAAACTAAAGACAGCTGTAACTATCCTGCAATAACTCACTGCTTTTTCATGTCTGCCTATAAATGAATGAGTAAAATTTAGCTTAATTCATGTAACGTAATGAAAAAAAGCTGAATCTGTTGAGAAAAGTGACTGAGGCAGAGTGAATCGGATAAATGGGCAGCTGTCTGTGCGTCTGTCTGCAGCGTCAGTGGCTCCTGTTGGTTTGTCAGTCAGCCAACCCACAATTGAAGCCACATGCTGGCGGTTTGGAGTTTAGTTTACGGTTTGAAACCCTCCCACAGCTACTATACTGTACGACTGCAGCCTGCTGAGGGCTCGACCAACGGCCAGCGGTTTCAAGGCCACAGATACAACCACATTACATCTTACTGAGATCTTAAGTCAAAAATGAGTGTATCTGAGTGTCGGAAACACTAAGAATATCTGAATAATCTAGATCTGACTGATGTTTCATCTCTGGAGAGTTGCAGATTTATGCACCAGAGCACAGCATAAGCAAACTAAAACCACTGTTGAGGATTGATTACGAATGAGAAACCTTGTTAGTTTTTTCTCCAAAATGTGACTATTTAATTAAACCCTCCTTATTTGTTCCCTTAATTTAGGAAGCTGTGATGCAGTTTTTAAATATAGCTTAATTAAAGAAGCAGTGGGGTTTGTAGTTTGAGCTACAGGCCAAAGTCATCTCTGCACCAGAAAGGATGAACCATCAAAATTTGTTTTGCTTCAACAGCAGTGATTTGAGCTAAGCTGAAAAACTGATGTTTGATCATAAATTTACAGTGTTCTTAATAACTCAAAGTTGTCTTTTAATGGTTATTTTTAAAGTGTTTCTGTGACCAACATTCCCAAAAACAGAAAAAAGAAGATTGAATACAAAAAGAACTATTTTTGAATTTATATCCAATTATTTATATAGAAATGTGATAGTTTTTAAAATAACTACTGTAATGCTAATAACACACTTTGCAAGGCATCTTAATGCCATAACAATCACATCATTATATACTATTATAAGTAATTAAGAAATATTATCATAACGTGTATTAATATGGATAAGCACTACAATATGTGGAACTCTAGTAGTTCACGTGATAATATCTTAAACCATTAAGTTATATTGTAGGATTAATTTTGTTTTGAATCTTTTTATATAAGGCATTACAACCTGATTCAAGTACTTTATATTAACCATTAGATTTGATAAAAGACAAATCATAGCATGTCTGAACCTGTTAATGTTTGCGTCTACTGTTTATGCAGATTAGGTTAGAGACGGAAATAACTTTTATGAAATGCCCGCAATAGAGATACAGCTGGCTGTTTGCTGTTGAAAAACAGTGGAAAGGATCCCAAACGCAGCACCATCGTAAACACACAGGGGCGCGGGATGAAATATTTGAAGTAAACGAGTGTTACTTTTTTTTCTCTCGACAACAATGAGACAGATCCTGCATCCGATGCAGAAAAACATAGAGGTGGCACTGTAGAAAAGATTTTGTATTATCCTTATTTACACTTATTCCATTACTACAGACCGCGCTGCTGGATGTGATGACCGCACCAACGCTCAAACTTATAAAACTCCCATCGCAGAAATAATAATAATAATAATGATGGTAATAGGCTAAATGGTAAATTCATAAAATGACTTTTACCGTATTTCGCGTCCCACAGGAACACCATTTGTGCGCCACGGTGCGCCCACAGAAACTCAACTTCCCCGATCTTCACTATTAACCTCCCGATTTGGTCTTGAAATCAAGAAAAAGGCTTTTTCTTTGTTTCTGACTTCTTTGATAGCTTGTCACGCAGTCGACTTCTTGTTATCTGTCCGTAGATATTCGCTCAGTTGCGGCGCTTTATCCCGTCCAGACGCTCCGGATTTCAGCCTCAGTGCGTAAAAGCCCGAAAGAAAAAGATGAAACAAGCAAACTTCCAATTACTTGGGAAAACCGTAGTGTGTCATCTGCGGTCCATGCAGAATTAAAAGCCGCTCTAAAACTTGCGTTGGAAAGTCTTCAAATCTACTTTTGCCTCCTCGCAGCTGAAACGAGGCTTGCACGCACGTATGACGTCAAAAGTGGAGGAAAGCTGACAAACATGAAGATAAATGAAGTAAGTCTGAGTAAGTTTCTGTTTACAGATTTTTAAATTTTGTTCTTTCTGAACACAGCGCTACATTTAAGCTGCTCTCTCTTTGTATCTCAGCTATGTCTGTCTCCCTTCTCCTCTAGATGAATGGACACCCTCGCTGACAGCACAAGCTTTTACCGGCAGACCCCGGATTTGCATCTCATCTGTGCACAGAGCAGCTCAGCCAATGGAGTGACTCGCCGCTGGCTGTCGCTAGAAGGGGACTGACCAATCAGCGTTATGTCCGTCCGAGCAGGGGCGGGGTTTAGGGCAGAAAGCGAAGGGGGAGAAGCCGAACCGCATTTCCTCTCTTGCTGAAGAAGCGCCAGAGGCTGGCTGCATCTCTCTGAATGTGGTCAAATACATTATTGTGATGTAAAGAAGCATCACGTGTTAAATCCACGGATGCATAAAACTGAACTTTATCTCAGTTCGAAGACTTGAGCCCAGCTTGCAGACCAATGAGTGTTAAAAACACTTTCCCCGTTGTAGAAAAGCAAAGTAAAATAAAAAAATGTCACCACCTGTGTGAAAAAGCATTTCCAAATCTCTCAAGCTAACATTTCCCAAAAATAATAAATGCTTTTGCTGTTCCTGGTATAAGATATGTAATCACAAGATATGTAATCACAAAAGTAGTGATTATGCTGTTAGTACCAATTAGAGACGATAGGGGGCAGTAGGTGATCTAAGTCATGACTGGTTCCATATGTTGCCTCCTGAAAGCCTGTCCGAAGAAACAACAGCGTCAAATCAAAAATACACCATCAAAGAGCTCAAGCCAGACTTCTTTAAAAGATGGGAGTTATAAACAATGTTGTCTGCAATCAGCAGAAAGAGTTAAGGAGACCGATTTTTGCAATTAAATTTTGTCTTTATGAACAATAATGTTTTAGAATAAACTTATTTATTGTCACAATGTAGGACAGTCGAAGTTGCTACTTGGATTATTTCTGGGATTAAATCTCATATGATTGTATACGAAGCTGAAATCATTGTTCTTTTTAATTAGCATTTTTTGTATTTGCATTTTTGTAAATTTTAATATGTGGCATATTTAAGTTTATCTGTCCTGTATAATTTGACATCATTAAATAAATATCATTACACAATATTATTGCCTTTTGTCTTTTGGGTGCATGCTAAAAATGAAATATTTTGCTCTGTCCGATACTCTTCTGTTTAAATAGAGGCTGAAAAAGACAAATGAAGACATACTGACAACATTAGTGATGGCGATATCATACAGTATTTCTCTGCATTCTTTGTTCTCAACATCGCAACATCCACAAAAAGAGTCCCGCTACAATGATCTTTAAATTATATTTAATCTATTCTTAAATCATTCTTTGATCCAAATATGCAATCTAAACCACAATTTATCAGCTGTTATTTACATATAGTATCAAACTGTTACAATGATGGCTATGCAAAAGTCAGCAACATCACTATAAAGACACAGCAGCTGTAAGGCTTAAGTTAAGTGGGGTCATTTTTTTTAGAGTAGCTCAAAAAAAAAAAGAGAATTATGTTGATCTTTCATGAAAAATAATCAGAAACTTTGGGCTATCTTGGTTCGACATAAAAGGTACTTTTTGATTCAAAGGTCAAGCATACAGCATCCCATGCACCTGCCTGTTTCTGTAAGGCCTTTTTGGGAGTTGGTCGATTTGATTTGAGTTAAATCAACAACTCAACTGTCGGATGAGTTTTAGGGAAACGCCAGTCTGCTTCTGCATCCATCCCTCTGTAGCCAAAGGGGGAATAATAAAAAATGTAAACGCCTCCACTCTCGCCTTGGATGGACGTGACGTGATTTGCCCTTGGAAATATCTATTTTTCACTTCCTCATCAAGGGCCTTTTAGTCCTTTTTTACCTGTTATTTGAAGATCATCTCATGGATGACTTCAGACGCCTTAAATTAAAAACACAAACCCGCAGCTGAAGCACTTCTCTCAAACAGCAGTTTTAATCAAAGTTAGTGCCTTTTAATTTGACACTGGACATTCATTCCTTATAGAGTCACGCTTTTAAATAATACATACAACGAGAGATGCTTTGAGACTATAAATTTGTGAAAGTTTAAGGTCTTATTCCAAGTATGCTAAAAGATTCCACAGAAAAAATGTAGTTGCTTATAATCTAATCTATGCTTATAGCAATTAATATAGTCATGCGTCATCATATATGTATATCTTCATGGTTATTTGTTGCACTGTGTGAAAAAATTATTCTTTAAGATGCCTCATGTCGCCTAAGAATGTTTGAAATGAAATATGTATTTGAAACTAAATGCCTGAGTTAATTTTCTCCTTAAAATAAAAATATATGGATCTTCTCTGTTTTGAACAAAAAGGCCCTGCTATGCATTCCCTTAAGTCATTTCCGAGTTGGAGATTGATGTCAAAATATTTGTGCAAGAGGGAAGAAATTAACGGGAGACTCTATATGAACGTATACAGCCAGGAATAAAACAGAGGAGGGAGGCAGAAAAAAGAAAGAACATGCCAGCGGAGAGGAGTTAAATTACGCTCAGCCAGCGTTTCCCACTGACTGGCTCGTAATGTAAGCCCATGAGTGTCCTCTGATCAATAATCTACAACCAGTCACTATCCCCCATCAAAGTTATTGATAGTATTGCTTTGTGTAATCATGTTGACCCTTATATTAACATCAGTGGGTCTATCATAAAAAACAAAGATTCTCCAAGTTCAAAAAATATCTACAAAAAGAAATAAGGCTGACAAGTAAATGTATGTTTATACTGATACAGAGTTTTACTGAATGTTTTTATTTTAAACAAATATCATTATGCTGTTATTATTTGTGGTCCTTCAAGGTATAACTATTTTAGCAGAGGCTTTCCTACTTTAACTGCATTAAAATGCCCTACATTCTTTAAAATATATTTCTAGCAGAGAAGGTTTTAGTTAAGAATAACCAGGTATGGGCAAAAAATTATAGGTTATGTTTTTGAAGCATCATCCAAGCAAATCCCAAAAAACAAATATCTTTCATCTTGAATGAAAATGAAAAATGCTAATAAGATGACCAATTTATAATTTTCAGTCTTCCTGGACACTGAAATCAGTTTATTACTGTTTGAACCTTCTCGTGTTCAAGATATATTTCATATTGCATCTCAAGTCATTTCGCTCTTAAGAGAAGATACATTATGAGCCAGATTCAAGTTGCTAAGTTTAGAAATAGGACAGACTACTAAAAAAAAACCTTTATGAACTTGAATTAATGCAAAATAATCAAGTATCCTGTGATGATCAATTGTAACAACCCGATAATATCTTTTACATTATTATATACTTTAGCAAGTTCTTGAATGATCAACCTTATTTCCAGACAAGAATGTCAGTATTTGATGATTCTGAAAAACACAAGTAAACAAGTAAATTTAGGTCACTAAAACACCTAAATATAATGAAAAAACTCCTAGAACCAATCTGTGAACCCCTGAAGCCCCACAAAGCATTAGAAAACGGCCTATAAAATCAAAGAAACTATATTTGAGAAGCACGTTGAAACAGTGCAAGGATGAAAACTGATTAGAAAAATCCTTTCTTTAGCAATGCAAGTAAGAATACCCTGTATTCATTGCAAGGCAATGAAGCACCCGCAGCAGTTAATGTGTTCAAAAAACCACCAGCCTGCTAGAGAGGCGCAGTTCATGCAAAATATTCCAAGAAAAAGAAGTGCCATTGCAGTTTTAATAGAAGATGAATTAGCTTTACCAAAGAGTCCGCTGCCTGTTCGGCCTTTCCTCATCAGGTACATGGCCCAGGACAGAGGGCCAGAGTTGGAGAATGCCCCAGGGTTCATGCTTCGATCCTGGGTGTAGAAGCAGCAACAGCTGAGGCCAAATGTCCGGCACCCAGAAGGAAAAGAAAAGAAGGTATCAAGGGAAATAGTAATAATAAAGAGGGAAAACTGCAAGAGTTGAACAGGAGCAAATTAGCGGAAAATAAAAGTTAATGGAGAAAAAGAAAAAGGGATTGATTAAGTTTCTTTGTTCACTTTTCGCAAGTCTAAAGTTAAAATTTAAAGTCAGCAAGAAAACTGAGAAGAGACTCGGAAATTTGTTCTTCAAAGCTCCAGTCTGTCCTCACCTTCACAAACTGCTTTTATATCCCTCATTTTTCTCCTCACCCCCCATTCCCCCTCCCTCTATCTCACCCCTCATATTAGTAAAAACAAGCAAGAAGTGAGGGAGTAAGATGCGAGGGGAGAAAGGAGGAGTTGGTGGAGAAAGAGGATAGGAGTCAGTCAAGCTTAATTCATTCCTTCCTTCTCTAAAGCGTAGCCACGGGGGACATGACTCCACTTTGCCCTCAGGCTCTTTAAAGCTGCTAATTTCATTTAGCAACTCAAATGATTTTCTTCGTTTTTTTTCCCTCCCCTCTTCCTGTCCATCTCATCCTCCTTGTCCTCAATGTTCGGAAGTTATGGCTAAAGATTGAGGTCACTCTCTCAAGTAATATACAAGCATTGAACCTGTCAAGAGCTGATTTTCAAACATTTTCTTATTTTCGAAACCATCTATAAAACTAAAACGATATAGGTGAACTTTAGCTTGGATAAGCTAGCAAACACCACAGCTACCATAGGGGCACTATAATAATATTAATATACAGTACTCATATTAATCATGAGACTTCCTCGCAAAAAATGCAAAGTGACACCTGTACAACGCTCATTTTCTCTAACCAGTAGCACAAAATTTAAAGTTTGTATATTTTCTATGGAAAAACTTAACTGAAGCTGCATTCCAAGTAAAAAAGTGCAGGTTGTTTAATTCAGGTGCACTACTTGAGTACAAAGTTACGTTCCATCACTTGTCGAGACTAACTCAACATTTAATGTGAAACTGAAGTTTAATTATATCAAGGAACCAACATCTTTTCATTGGTTTAAGCTGAATCGAGATAAACAGAGATGCACTGCCAAACCTCAAGGTGACCACCATGACACACACACACACTAGTGGACAGTGAGCTTCCCACAGCAACTCTCCCAGAGGCCCTTTGGCTGGTGACATCACCACAAAACTCCCTCTGTCTGTGTGTGTGTGTGTTTCAGAGAAAGACATGGAGTGTGTGTGTGTGTACATTGTGACTGTGTGAGCTCCCTGTAGCCCTCAATGGCAACCTCAGACCAACAGTATGTGTGTGTGTGTCACTGGGTTATGGTGAGCCACAGTGGTCGTGTGTGGTGTGTGTGTCGTTCATAGAGAGCCAAAACCAGGCCCGCGAAAGCTCAGCTTACTGTGTGTGTGTGTGTGTGTGTGTGTGTGTGTGTGCAGACTGATGGTGAGACAATGAAACAGGGCTAATTTGGTATGTGGTTTGTTTCAGTGGAAAGAGAGATA
>JAQNCA010000021.1:4111732-4126202 GCA_029783725.1 Acanthurus tractus
ATACACACCCCTCTATTTTTTTTATTTTTTTAAAAACTTTTCTTTTTTTGTCGCTTTTGTGTGTGTGTGTGTGTGTGTGTGTGTGTGTGTGTGTGTGTGTGTGTGTGTGCGTGCATGTGTGAGTGTGTGTCCATGAGGCAGGGAAAAAGTTGGTGTGTGTGGTTTACCAGCATGGCTAACCAATATACAGCAGATGCAAAACTAGATGCCGCAGACACACACTGATCCTCTCTTTGTTTGGCTTTAATTATTCCTTTATTTGAATGTCTTTATTCAAATTGTGCAAAGATAAATATTTGCATTGAAAATCTGCTGCATCACATTACAAAATGATGTCTAACAATAACAAAGACTGTGGATTTTTCTGTCTGCAGCAAGAAAGTGAATATGTGTTTTTTGTTTGTTTTGAAGAGCAACAGCACTGCACTGTTTCTGGTGTGTGTGTTAATGTGTGAGTGTGTGTGTGCATTTGTTGAATGCAAGGCCTTGTCTCTCTAACGGTCGCTCTGTCACACACATCCTCTTCGCTTCCTTCTTCCCTCACTATCTCCTCTGTCTGTTACAACTCACACAAACACACACACACACACACACACACACACACACACACACACACAAACACACACACACACACACACACACATACACACACACACACACACACACACACAGCCAACAGGCATTTTGAAACAGTGAAACAGTCTCTGTGAGTTCAGCAGGATTGAGTAAACTGCACTGTTTGTGTTCTTTAAAGGAACAATCCCACACTTTTTGTTCACCTCACGCTGTAATGGCACAAATACATATTTTATTGGATTGTAAATGAATTGTCCAGTTTTTTGTATCCCCTCTCTATCTTGACAAAACTAATCTTCAGAGTTTTACAGATGTGCTGCCCAAATGTTCCCAAATGTCTGGTATATGTTTGAGTATTATATGTGTAATTATGCTACAGTCAGGCTTGAATTTTGCTAAATTTCAAGCACAAACAGGGCCAGATATGGGATTCTGGACCAATTGCTCCAAATTTAGGACTTTTCTTAATTTTTCTAGAAGTCTATTTATCCTTGGGAAGACCCCCAGACCACAGCTTTATTCGAACCCCCCCAAAGCATGAGAGTCGCTGGAAAGGCGTGCTGTATTTTTCTACTAAATGAACTCTGTTTGAAGTTCTACATTATAAAGTCCACATTCTTTAAATGTATGAACACCATACAGTCAATTCTATCTTAAGAGCTGAAATTTAAAAAAGGAAGGAAACTCTGCATACAACTGTCTCACGGGAAAAACAAGTTGCAGGAAATGTATTACATGTTGCAACTACTTTAAAATTAAAAAAATTTAAAAAAAAAAAATTAAAATTAAAGCTGCTGATGAGCCTCATTCATACTTATTGCAGGTGAATGATTTTGTGGTTCTGTTTTTTGTTTCATGATTGTTAGAAAAGATAGTTAGAGGATGGTGATAAAAAATATGGTGAAAGTTTAGTGTATGAATAATCTTCAGACAGAATGCATCACAGAGAGCAGAGCAGGTGGACCGAATGCAAATTAACGGAAACTGAACAAAAGCAGGCGACTTGAGAAAGACTAAACTGAAAACAGCACTTGAAAACAAACTAAACTGAGTGACGAGGGGCCGAGATGCAGACTTAAACGGCTCAGGTGAAAGGACTGAGATGATTAGACAGGAAAGGAGCTGATTGGTTTGAAAAAACAAGGTGTGGAGGAGCACAGGGGGGAAACTAAGAGCAAAGGCTCAGTGAAAACCTGCGAAAACAGTAAAACCAGACAGGACTCTGACTTAATGAAATATCTGCCTTTTATGTCACAAGTAACAGCAGATGTAAAGCAGATGTTAAGCAAGATGTAAGAATTTATTAGAGGCTGTTGTCACAATAACATCACATCACATCTGAGAGGCTGCATGTCCTCCATCTTTTTTCATGTCAATGGATCAGTCTTTCTGCATTGTTATCATCTGTTTTTGCACCGGGTGAGCGAGTAGGACACTCTGCTTCTCACACTGACAACTGCTACTGATTTTGGTGAAACTGAATGTTATTTCATATGATTTTACCTCTAATTTTCTTTACTTCCTCAACTATTGCTCAATTAACCTGTTGCTCTTACTTAGCTCAGTCGGGACTGCTGCAGCCTGGAGCAGCTTTAGTGTTTAACATTGCTGTCACAGGAGCTTTGGACTGCTCAGAGGAGGATGCTTTTGTGTCATGAATGGAGCTATCAGTCAAGTCACTGTAGCTCTTAATAATTGTTTATTCATGAATTTCAGAAATGAGAATTTGCAGCATGTTTCTGTTTGATGTGATTTCACCTGAAAAGCTCCAGCTTAGTTATCTTTCACTTTTTCTGACATTTTATCAAGTAAATATTTATAGATCAAACAAAAAAGCAATAAAAAACTAGTAACTATTTGCAGCCATATAGTCAACCTGGATCATATCTATAAATCTGGAGTCTGAGTGTGGAGAACAGACCAGAGGAGAGCTGTTTAAAAGTCCATTGTGAACCTGATGTCTGAGCGTTCTGCTGCCCTGGAGGTGACCTCTGGCACTGCCATTGCTCGATCCTTATTTGTTAAAGAAAGCACAAGTGTGCTTTGACACAGTGATAAGTTAAGAGTGTGAGAAAGCTCATTTATAATGCTGTGTGTGAATATAGAAGTGCTCTGAGAACATGTGTATGTCTGAATGTGGAGACTCAGCATCACCTCTTTAAAAATCAGCCTGAAGCAGACCTGTGGAGTTTCCTCTGTTACGCTTTGCCGCCTCCTGATAACACACTCTCTGTCTGTCTTTGTGACACTCACACACACAACACACAGCAGGTGGAGCCTCCAGATAACCAGAATCAGCCCTATGCAGGCCTGTACGATGTGGCTGATGTGACAGACGTAGCATGCAACACAACAGAATTAGGCATGCAAGAGGCATAAATTTAAGAAAAAGAAAGACAGAAAAGCAGACAAACAAGTCTGAAACATGTTTGATATATGGATGGTGGGAAAGGAACAATGCAATTAGACAAATGGGTGATGGAGACGCACGAAAACAACTTGGAGTGGCTGTTTTATCCAATCATCTGAGATATATGGTGTGGGAAAGGAGGGATGGAGGAAAGGAGAGATGGAGGATGGAGAGAGGAAGAAACAAAAAGAAAAGGGCACTTGTGAAGAAAAAGTTTGCTCTCAAAGACTAATAAAGTTAGTTTAAAATTAATCGATAAAAACAATGAAGACAACAAGAAGATGTAAGAGATTACAGAAATAATATTTTACTTCAGCAGTCATAACAAATAGTTGTCAGTTAATTTATGATTTTTAATTTAAGAAAGTTCTTACTTTTGAATCAAACTTCAGTCTAATTTGTTTATTTGCACAAAGATTTGTTAGAAGTCATAAAAATGTTAAGTCTGGAGGTTCAATTTTCAGTCCTGACCAATCAGGTTAAGTCTCTCATTACTCTTGATATTCATAGAATTCATTGGACTTAATATTAATCACCAGTTTTCCTGTCATACCTTTAATCAGAGGTCATGAAATGTCTCAATTATTTGCCTTTAAAGCACCTTAAGGCTAAAATATAGTAAAATACAGTAAAATAAAGAATATCTCACAACAGTGAGGAAAGTTTTTGTGAGTAGGTTAAGGGGTGCACAAGGTTTTTATTGCTAATGTTCATTTACTTGCATCATTCATATGATGATCTGCCAGCCAAAAATTCAAGAGTGTCTATAGAAACACTTCAAATTTCTCTCAACTTCTTACTTGTCTTTTTGACTCTTAGAAGTCTCCTACTATTTATATTCTAATGACTAAGACACCTGAGACACCTTGCTCTACCTGTGTGTGAAGGCCACCTCGTTGACTTCCAGCCTGATCTCTCTATACTGAGGTAAATAATAGCGATCAATAAAAAATTATTTTATTCTTTTTTAAAAGTAGCATATTTGACTCAGGTGTTGTGGATGTAAACGTTGGAATGTAAATTGAGTCACTAAAGGCACCATGATTGGCTCAGACCGCAATTCATGTCAATCAGGAACATTTTGAAACATGTAAGCAGTTTAAAAACACACATTCTTGGAAACTGACTGTAGAGTGACTTGTCTTGTGCTTTCTGCTTCAGATAAAATCAAACTCAGATGAGTGCAGTATGAGCAGATAATCTTAAAAAGGGAGCAACTACAGACACACACACACACACACACACACACACACACACACACACTAATTGAGCTGAAAAGGCAGCAGAGTGTGTCTGGTAGATTTGTTGCAAAGCTGTGAACAGACAAACAGACAGACGCACACAGATGCAGACACGTGTGAAAATGTAGATTAGGTTAAACAGCAATGTGCGTTTGGTAGATTTCATGTTTTAAACGTGCTGATTTGGGGAGAGTTCAGTGATGACATAGCCTCTCACCAGCAGCCAGTGGGATTGTAGGAGATGGAAACCAATCAGAAATGAGAGTCACATTGATTGTAAACCACCGATGGGTTAACCACATGTGATTTGATCAGCTTATACTGGTCAAAATCCTGCACACTGTGGTTTGATCATCTGAAGGAGTTACAGGGAGAAAAACTTTTGACTGAAGTGCAACTGATTCATGAAGCCAGTTTTTGAGCAGGCTTGAGGTTAGAACAATAACCCACAAAATCTGTCATGACAACTGTGGTTATACTGGGCAGATCTGAGTGACTGACAGAAGAAAACACTAAGAACTTTTTGTACTCCAGCTTCCTGTGTCGAACTGGATAACGCATGCACACACACACATGCCATTAAAGCCATGTAACCACAGCACACTGGCGGGAAACACGTGATCTGATGTCTTTGAACATGCGGGACGCACGGCAGAGCAAGATAGGCTGAAAATGACAAGCACACACAAAACTGGCACTGTCACTTTAGAGGAAATTACATTGACTTTTATTCATCCCAAAGACACTTAACTAAACCTTAACTAATCAAAACAAGGGACCCCCTGGAGAACTGATAATGGTTGTCTTAACAGTTTTTCTTTAGTGTGCATGCTCAATCCAGTAACATAGCTATGGATTCATCATCAGAAAACATGTTATTTGCACACTGAAAAATTGATATAGACTTTAGCAAGAATAAATTTTATAGCCTAGCAACTTTGTGAGGCTGGACAGAGCTGTGAGCTAAATGCAGACATCAGAAATACTAAGTATGATGTTTGCTGTGTTAGCTGTCTTAGTTTAGCTTGTTTTCATGTTAGCAGTTGTTAATCAGCACTAAACACAAAGTGCAGCTGAGGCTAATGGAAATGTCATTAGTTAGAGAGGTATTTGGTCGAAAACAAAGTATTGGACCAAGTTACAGGTTGATTTGGTAATTTTGTAAGAAGTCAGGAGGTCATCATAGTCATTAGGAATCATTGCAGTGTTTCTGTTTCCTGTCGTGAGTCATGCAGTGTGCAACTAACCATTGTTTCAACAGCAGCTAATGGAGACTTGAATATATAAAATGAAACTTAAATCAGGCTGATCTCAGGTTCAAAAACACACCCAAGAATAAATGCTTTTTCTCTCAAGGTGCTGTAACAGGAGTTAACAGGAAACACAGGCAGTCACACATTGTTCTTGAGAATTTCTGCAGCACAGAAGGCCTCTGCTGGTGACAGGCAGCGTCAGGTTACCGGAAATGACTATCTATATCAACCACTAAGGCAATGCTATTAAATCAACACAACAGCTGGAAGACCTCAAAGGATTTTTTTTATGAATTTGGAGATAAATCTGGCACTTCCCATGTGATGTAATCAGTTAGTTTATGGTGTAACAGGGCAGGTGTCCAAGCCAAATAAATTTAGATGTGTGGAGTGTTTTTAAAGCAACACATTTTTGTCTTTTAGTGTGTTTTTCAATGACAGTCTCCTCATCTCCCCTCCTTTTTTCCTGGGTGTCTTTTTCAGTGAAAGTTTGTATTGTGCATTTAATTTTTTTTTCAGTGGTTTCAGTTGTTTCAGTGGTTTTCAGTTTCATTTCTCTGTAATCATTTTGGTTTGAGAGAAAGGGCAAGGAAAGTTTGATATAATCTTCATCTTTGGGACACAAGGACACACTTTACTTTCTATGGCGTCACCTGAGGTCAGTCACCTTTAACATTACACATGCACTTTTTCCTGGTTTGGCTGAGCTCTCTCTGATTTAGGAAAACTTGATACTGCAGTATACAGTGTTGTAGCAGATGAGAATGATACAGCTGTTTGTGCTTTTCCTGTTTCAACATGACAATGAACCATTGAATTTTCTATGTTTGATGGAAGAACTTGAAATATTTTATAAGAAGAGGTCAGTGTTGGACCTCTCGGGTTAATGCCCCTGATGTTCAACTATTGCATTTGGCTGTAATGTTCAGGTATAGATATACTCGTTGGTTAAAGGAAGTGACCTTGTTGTGGAGGATCCTTCTAACCCACCCACTTAAAATCTGAAAAGACTGGATAGATATTTGTTTTACAGTTTTCGTGAAAATGAGTGAAGCTATCTCAAAAATGGCTAGACTTATGATTATGACTAATCATAAAAACATGTGGATCATTACCTCCAGTCTGCAACACAGAGACAGCCAGGGGTGGGAAAAAGAGGCAGACATGTATAGTCATTCTCACAGCTGCTGGTTGATGCAGCAGGAAGGAATGCCTGCTACATTCCTCGCTCTCCTCCCTCCTGTCATCCTCCCTGTTTGCTGGAAGGCTGAGGATATTTTCTCCTGTTTACACAACACCTGAAGCCCAAAGTGCACTGCTGCTACTGTACCAGCTTGAGACGACTTGTATTGCTGCTAAAAGAGGCCGAGTCTGGCCTGCAAATGTTAGCTTTAGTCACCTTGGTTTTATTCAGAGTGTGGGGTTTCTGGGGCTCTCCGGTGCATGCTAGCTGTTGATGGTTAGTAAATCCTTTCTTCTTTTATGGCATTGTGCTGAGTAATATAATGCATTACTTGTGCGACTGGAGTATTAGCAAAAAATGTGGTCTAGCTGGGCTGCCATGACAGTTCTGAAAAACCAACCAGATGCATGCATTTGTTTATTCCCAAAGCGTCTGTCCCTGCAAAACATTTTCAAATGCAACAGTGCATAACTAATGTAGCTTGATGTGCCAACGTTTATGTACTTATAAATGACATTTACCAGCCTTGTTAGCTCCTAAACCCTATTTTAATATCGATGATAAAGGAGGGTGGTTGATAACAGAGAAGCCATTCTTCTTTCTAAATACAATTATTATTACAAATTCATTTTAACTGAACAACAAGTTGTTTCTTCTGGTAAATGACATCCTGGTACACATAATTATTTATAAGAAGCAGCCTTTTGGATAGTGAGCTGCACTGTGGATCATTTCACAACAGGACATTTAACTTGCCAAAAATAACTGAAAATCATCAATAGTGCCTGCAAAGTAACAGATACTAAGCTAGACAGCACCCCTTGTTCAATGAGCATCAAAACAATGTCTCCATGCTTCAAGACACAAACAATACAGAGCCAGAAATTCCCCAAACCTTATTGGTTGTTGGACTCTGTATCATTAATATAGAGTCAATGTCAATGTATCTTAGTATCAGTATTAGCTGCAGCCCTGGAAGCAGAGACCCACTCCTTTAACAAATTTAGTTTTGCATGTGGAGCTCTTAAGCACTATACCTGGTGTGAAAAACAGGTGTTGTGTCTTTGCTGTATTGAGTATTTTGCACTGCTGCTTATTGCAGTGACATATATCTAATTGTTGTAGTTGTCACATCATCGCATATCAGCGCAGCTTAGTGAAACCAGTGCTGATGAACAAATACACAAAATACACTCACCTCGTCTAGCTGACTGGTAGGATGACAGTGGCTCAAAGATACTGTTGGATGCCATTAAATGACAACACTTTTGATTTTTCTTCTTCTCCACTTTCTGTATCTGCATGAATAAAAACATACACATGCATTTAGAGAAAGAGAAGTTGACAAGAAACCCAACAACAAGCTGAAACATCAACATTCATGGCCAATCTCTTAACCACAAGCCACATCTATCTATGTGGGTGTCAGTGTGTGTGTGTGTGTGTGTGTGTGTGAAGGAATGTATTAGGTATTTATAACTCATCATTAAGTCTTTGGTAAGAGAAATAAATTACATCAACTTTCCCTTCAATGTTTCCAACGCTATAAAATTCAAAGAGAAATATGAGGGCAACTCAGAAAGATAAATCTAACATGTGGGAGGATTTCTCGTGGTTCGTGTCATTGTTCGTTGAGAATATGAGGTCATTTCCTTTGTATTTTCTCAGTTCTCTCAAACTGCAGTTTATATTCTGCTGGATGGTTCATGCTTAATCTGCTAATGTACTAATAGGCCCCGAACTTTGTGCTTTTTAATTTTAGCTTCTGAATTTAAAGTTTGAAAAGTTAATCTAAATAGAATTATAATATAGTAATATTGAATTTAGAGCACTTTACCTTGAGAAAATGTCCAATGGTTTTGTGCCATCTTTTTATTTTTTTATTTACTGTAAGTTAACAAAGGTTAACAAGTCTATTACATTCATTCAAATGTTAATGGAAAAGGAGAATGTTGCGTTTCTCCTCCTACATCGGACTCTGATTGGTCGAAAGGTTGTTAAAATATTATTTTTAGAGTAAATTAAGATTAAGTAACTAAAACTGAGACTAAAATTAAAATAAGTGGTGAAAAAATTTTAACAAATTATAAAAAAATGTTTAAAAGGAATTGGTTCTGTTAGCAAGCTAGACTATGTAATACCCACTTCCTGGTTGGGTGTTAGTTAGCCTAGCTTGCTTGCTTGCTCATTGACGATGATGGGCTGCGGTAACTATGGTGCCGTCTCTTAGCAACACTGGTGCTTATGTCAATCAACTGCTTCCATGAGAATGCCAAGAGGCTTCAAAACCTCGGTCCCCATAAATATAAATAATAATGCAAAGCAAATGCACAACCATGACCCTTTATCCTCAAACAAAAGACTTAAAATTTCCAGTTTGAATTAAATGGTTGTTACTCTGTCCTCTGGTCGGCACTGAGGTAAATTTGGAGGGAAATCTGGAAAACCTGTGGCACAAATGAGGCAGATGGTGCTGTTTTTCCTGATTAAATGAGGCTCAAACGGTCATTGTTTTTGAAAAAGGCAGGAGAGAATGAATGGGAGATGAAAAATAAGATAACCCATCAGCTCCTCAGAGTCTCATTTGTTTACAGCGAGCTTACAGTGAAATGCAAATGATTTGGAGAAGATTCAATAATGTCTGCAAAAAATCACATAGAACTGAATGCAGATAACTTTTCTACTGTAATGCTTTGCTCTGTTTTTTTTGTTTTTTTTTTTACATAAAACCTTGTGATAAAATTAGAAAAACCTGCAAAAGTTAGTATACTGCATATTCAGTTTCGGTAGTTAAGTGCACTGCGACAATAAAAAGAGGATTATTAGGCTGTTTAAACAATAGAAGTGAAGAGGCTGTGGTTGTGGTATTCTTACCCCAGTCGACGTGTCCCGGTCCTGGGCAGAGGTGGTTGAAAAAGCTCCTTGTGGTTTTTTTTCCAGTCGACCTGTGACTCAGATGCCAAATAATCCACAAAACTCTCCCATTCTCTCTACCTTTCTCTACTTGTGGTATCTTTCTATCTCTTCACTTGCTTACAGCTCTTCTCTGCTTCCGCTCTTTCTCTCTGTCACCATACACATCTTCCTTTATCTCTCAACGCTCTTTATGACTCTCTCTCTCTCTCTGCTTTTGGTATGTGGTTCTCTAAATCCCCTTGCTGATCACTTTTTGTCTTCTCTTCTTGTCATTCAGTGTCACCGAAGAGAGTTTGTCTTTATGTCGATATCACAAGCCACTTTGTTTGGTTTCTATTAATCTGGCATTGTGGCTTCAGGGTATGCGTGTGTGTGTGTGTGTTGGTGCATACGTGTGTGTGTGTGTAATCAAACTAACCACCTGCCCCCCTCAGCCAACAGTTTTCATCGAGGAAGTAGCTGTGGTTAGAGCGAGCAAAGCGGAGGGAGAGGGCGTTGTGGTGTGTGTTTTTGTGTGCCCATATGTGCATTTGTGGTTTGTGTGTAGTGTGTGTGGAGTTAGAGAGAGTGAGTGAGTCACCTCTACTTCACCGAGCCTCATTGCAGGTCAGGCTGTTAGACCGCTGTGACCACCACTGTTTACGTGTCTGTGTTTGAGAGCATGATGAAGGTTAGATAGAAAGTGTGGTCCATCCTTTATTAGTAGGGCTGATCAGCACTGCAGTACTGCTGCTCTCTGTGTGAGATGCATGTGAGTTACGATAACACTCAAAGGGGAATTCCACTGATCTTAGAGGTCCGTTTACTCACCTCCACCTCACACCTCTGCCTGTGAAAATCATTAAATGATGCATTTTGTGGCTTTGAAGTAGCTTTGTCAGGTCTAAGAAAGTACATCTGATTTTAAAGTGATGTTATCACAAAAACCTACAGTGAAGATTACTTATTTTAAAGAAAAGCTGCATTAAAACTAAACAAAAGGTCAATTGAGTAAACTATGGGGAATAAAGGAACAATGTTTCAGAGTTTGACTCGTACAGGCATTAAAATCGGGGTATCTCAGCCGCTGCCAATAAATTTCCACAACCTTTACAGAAAAAAGTAAGACTCAATTTATGCTTTTTGCTTTTTTAAACATGTTGTTAGTTTCCAAAGCAAGTCAAAAGTTTGTGAAATTTTAAGAAAAGTTCTGAGGCATTTCCATCCTCTGGGTATAAATGGATTACTAACAGGTCAACCAGGGCCTAGTCTCTGCTTTTAGTGACTTTTATTGTCATTTCTCACTGTTATATGAAAGAACTTATTAAAAAGTCATCAGTTGTTGATCCCAGAAGGAACCAAGTTTAATAGATACACATTTTTTTGCTATTTAGATGCCAAAACACTTTATGGAAACATGCAAGAGTTCTACATGTTGTATGTGATTTTGTGCACTTAAAAATCAAACACCTGCTGTTTAAGTATCTGTAATCAGCCTTTTGAGTCTGAGGTTGATGGAGGGCAAACACACAAACACGCCCACATGCAACTTGACCCTAAAACCTACACCTCCTTTCACCCCAACACCTGCACCGACACACTTCTACCCCTCCTTTACTCCACCTCCACCACCTCAAAACACACACAATGCCAGGGCAGCTGCTGCCCCACCCCTGCAGGTTTAGGTTTCTGATGCACCCTGACCTTTATACTAAATCTGATCCAGTTATTGGCATCATACACACTCATTAGTTAATGTCAAACACAGACGAAACCATATAAACATCTGTGTCGAAGAAAGCTAAAATGAATGGCATAAGAAAAAAGAAAATGAGTCTATTATTGAATCTTGTTTAGACTGTTTATATATTCTGTTATACTATTGCATTGGATCAGGTGTCCTTCAGTGGAGTCTTTTGGCACAGAGGGTAGTTGAGGACTGAGTTGGGAAAATAGGCCACTTGATGTCCTACTGTATGTCCTGGGAGAGCACAGCGGGAGGCTGCTCACCCGCTGACCCCTGACCCCTCCCAGACACAACAAGACCTCCAGCTGCAACTTCCTGGGTCACAGCAGGTCAGACACCGACGCAGGGGGCTAAATCAGCGATAACTGTGAGGAAGAGAGAACAGAGAAGTTACAGTCTTAGCATTGCAATACAGAAAAACAAGTAAGAGTATCTAAGCAGGAGTACATATTTTTGTAATGGGATCTCTTAGAGTTTCTGAGAGTTTAACAAATGGTAAAGCAGGTATTTTTTGCAGGTGCATGCCTGTTTGTCTCAGGTTGTCTGGCAGTGTGCAGATGAAACTAAATATCTTTCAGAAAACTGTAGAAATGAAGAGAGAAGCAGTGATGACAAGTCAGAGTTTGGTCTGTTCTTCTGTATCTTTAGGCCCAGTCTCATGAGCAAAGGTCATCTCTCCCTTTCCTCCTCTCTCTTCTCTCTCCTTTTTTTTATTTTTACTTTTTTCCATTCCTCCTCCTCCACTTCTTTTCATAACCGCCCTCCTCCTCCTCCTCCTCCTCTGCTCCTTGTCCTCCTATGCACCCCACAGAGCTCCCACGACATCAAACCCCATCATGTCTAGACCCTGCTCACGTGTGTGTGTATGTGTGTTGCTGTGTGTTTACATGTGTGTGTGTTTGTGTGTGGGCATGTCGCCGTGTGTGTTCTTACCAGCTGCTAAAATACGACAGTTTAAGTGGCCTTTGAATTAATCAACAAACAAAAACGGACAGAAGTGGATTTTAAAGTCTGCATGCTGCAGACTTCTATTCAGAATGGACTGAATTAACAACATGACCAGACTTTGAGTCATAATACCAGACTCTTCTGTCCTCACTCATGTCCTTTGAGCATCGGACCGGCTGTTGGCTGGTCTGAGCTCCATAAAACTAAAGACTATGATGCATTTGACTGAAATAACTGAACTGGAACAGCCGGCCGACAGGCTGACTTCTTTTCTGCTTAAAGACTGAGTTGGCCTTGCTTGAAAGTTAGCTTGTATAACTTTTGTGCTCTATAGTGGTCACTGCGGCCACCATTGTAAATACCGGAAAGTAATGTACAAATGGCACAAACAGACATTTCTTAAAGGCAGTGAAGTGTAATTCCTTTATGATGTGTAGTTACCATATGAACAAGCCTTGACAAGTCTGCACTGACCTTTGTAGACCCTCATGTACCTTTGTGCAGTCATACATAGATATGTAACTTTGGCTTAAGGCTGTAAATCAGTGTATGAGTGAAGGTTTTTGTCTCCACCAACTACCTGGAAAAATATCTGCTTGGAAAAGTTTTGCCATTAGTCCGTGAAAAAAAATAAAAAGGGTAAAAATGACAGTACTATGTTATCCTTTAAAAACCATAGATGGTCTGACTCTGTGTCAAACATTGAATAATTTGACTCAAGTTGAAAAACAAGGAGTTAGAAACCTTTTCAGATCCAGCAGGATGATGTCAACATTGCCAGATGTCTTGCATCACTGCAGCAGACAGGATAGCAAGGGAGATTCCTGAATCCACCCTCGGCGTGGGTTTCTCCCAGGTGTTACGGGGTTTTTTCTAGATATCTAAATAAGATCTAAATAAGCAGATTTTTAAATTAAAATGAATACAGGTACATCCACATGATAATTCCTCACCCACTACCACTTCACATCAACAATCAGTTCATCTTTTATATAATTAACAATCATAAATACTTAAGTATCCACTTTCTCAATAGATATGTATTAGATTTTAATAGTGTGTAATCAATAGCAGTACTGGTACGAGTGACATCAGAAGGAGTCGATGTGAAGGATGAACTAAGACAGAGGGGAGGTGAGGAGGAACAGTGGGAAAGAGTTGAAATGACAGAGGAGAGTGAAGATGGAGGAGGACAGAGATTCGAGGCTGTCTGGTCACTGTGAGAAACTACTGAAAGCTCAGTTAGTCATCATCTTCCTCCCACACACACACACACACAGAGCAGCTGTCCACTCACAACACCCGCGATCACGAAGGTGAACTCCGGCACTTTGAACTTGTCAGTTTTATGCATGAAACAAAACAGATGTTAAATGCAATTAGTTATAAAACATTTTTATGAAGTTCTCAACCATTCTGTCCTCAGCATAAGTAGATAAAAACAATAATTCTCAGCAAAAATACATTCATTTACAAAGCAACTACATATAAGTTTTATATAAGTGCAGTACTGATTTTATTTCTGATAACAAGGTAACTTTAAATCAACTACAAACATATCCACTCACTGTTTTCAGCGTCGCTGTGTGAGCCTTAAGCCAAGTCCATAATTGAACCATATTGGAAGTGCTGCCATCTCTGGTTGAAGGATGCATTACACTCTTTTCTGAAGGACACAACTTGGAGGAAAAACATATTTTGGGGGAGAAAAGTGTATCTTGACATTTGTTCCCCTTAGAAAGCATTTTAATGAGTGAAGGAAAGTGTAACTTCTTTCTTGTTTAGGCTAAAAGCTAAAGGTTAGATTGACCACCACTTGTAAAACTAGCAAAGTCTCAGCTGAACCGAAGTTGAGCTGCATTGTGGGAAATATGTAATGAGATGTTTCCACACAGACTCTTTCATATCTAACAGACCTGAAGGTTTCTGACTGCTCTTTAACCTTCTCTTTCTCCTGCTCCATCTCTCCTGGGGAACCATACCATTATGTTTAGCTGTGTGAAATGGGGCTAAATGGGTCTGTCTGTAACACCTCAGGGGGTCGGATCATTTGCCAGGAGACACACTTACACACACACACATATCCACAAACACACACATACACACTCTGGCTTTTTATTCCCGCTTTCACTGAGCTCTGATGATGTCATGGATGATCATTTAGCCATCCTGTTAGACAGTGTGTGTGTGTGTGTGTGTGTGTGTGTGTGTGTGTGT
>JAQNCA010000021.1:4180820-4200477 GCA_029783725.1 Acanthurus tractus
ACACACACACACACACAATGCGTCCAGTGTGACTGTGTTGAAGCAGGGATGGAAAGATTTTTTCACACCCACATTAGTTGAGATGACTCTTTTCATTAACATCTTTTATTTCCATGCTGTGTTCATTCAGTGTGGGTCTTTTTACATGGCACATTACACACTGATCCCTGTTTACTGAAGGAGTTTGGAGTAGGGCTCTTTCACTATAAATCTGATGGACAGGACCATTATTGATTATAGTCTTAATCCAACAAAGTTTCTGCATTTTCATTAACTTATGTCGTCATGTCTGGTGAGTTAGAATGCATTTGGTCAGACAAATATCAGAATTTGCTGTCAAACCAATCGTGTGTTATGGTTTCTGCAGACAAGACAAATCTTCACCAAGTAACTTATTAAAAAAGAGGAGGAAAAGATAGAAATTTAAGAGCTATGTTTTCCTCTGACAGCTGGAGATGCAATTAACTGTGGCAAAGTGAAAATGACAAAAAATAAACAGAAATACGAATTCTAAGAGTATAGTCATGTCAGTAAAAAAATAACATGATCCTAATAATAAATGCAAAAAAAAAAAATAAATCACAGTAAGTAAGTCCTTGAAAAAGTTGAGTAGAAGTTGTTTACATCATTCAGTTAACAGGAAAGGGGACCCAGTAGGGGGTCAGGCTGAGTGTAAGTAAACGGGACAACTGAGGTCAACAGATCAGCAGTGGACCACAGCGAGTGCAACAGATCTGACTTTTTATAGACGCCAAATCAGACATATTCATCAGAAACTCAGAAGCCCTCCGTCAGTCAAACCTTGGGCCTTGTTGAGGTTGTTTCTCTGCATTTAAACATTATGTAAGTGCAGCATTTAGTTTGAGGTGAGTATGTGTTGTTTCCAGCAATGCTGTGCCCAGAGCTCTGTGCACCAAACAGCAGGCTAATCAGCTTACAGAGTGAGAATGTAGAGATTAACCCTGCATGTTACTGGCAGCATAGTCCTCATTGCATAGCTCTAAAACTATCTCCACTAGAATGCCATACAAGTCAGTGACTGAAAGGAAAAGTACAGTATTTTTTTGACATTTGTTTGTGTTGTTGAAATCAATACAATCCTCTCTATTGGCACATACTTGTTTGTCTCGAGTGCCACTGAGTGCAGCAACACAGAGGGGGTGCTTGAACTTTTCCACAATATTTCCATCTACCTCAGTTTGTGCTGCCAGCAGAGTCCCTGACAAAGGAAGTCATTGTTTGGCTGTGAGCTCCTGTGGAGAACGGGCCTGTTGTGTGTACGTGTCAAGGGGCTCTCAGATATTAGTGCATTTTTTCTTGGCGTTAAACCTCTCTGCTGGCCCTCTTTTATTCCTGCCTCAGTTAGGAATGTGCTGCTAAACCAGAGAGAAAGATTGACCTGTGTGTGTGCAGGTTAAAGTGACACATGCATCCTTATAATGTTTAAACACACAAATATAGAGCGCTGAAAATGGCATATTATAATGTGTTCCTATTATTCTGCCCATTAGAGTTGCATGCCTGGAGCAATGTAGGCTACCATGCCTGTTGGATTAGGATATCACTGTCTTAATGGGATAAGGTAAGCAGATCAAGATGGGGTTTCTCTGTCACTTGCTCTCTATCTTTGTATCCCACACACTCAAGATTATGTGCCAATAAGCACAGCATCTATGCCAAAGCAACCTCACCACACCAACGGGTTTTTAATTAGAAGGCTCAAAGTAACTTTGATTCACACAACCACTGTTGTGTTTGATATGTAAATCTGTTTTCTGCATGAATTATGAATTCACTTTAAGTCTCTTGACTCTCATCTTATTGTAAATTGTCAAGTTATTACCCAGTTTTCATGTATGTACGAGAAACTGCAGCTTGGAAACAGGACTTTTACAATCCCTGACTAGTTAATGTTGTCAAGTCGTAAATATTAAGAAAATATATATCTGTGCCCAAACCAATACTTTAATTGAGTCCCAACAAAAACAGCTTCCTCTTTTAATAAAAGTAGACAAGACAATCTGCTCACACCGTAATTTATCATGGCAAATCAACACATTTTTTTTAGTTGTGTCTGTGAGCTAAAATGCATGGTGCTAGATGGTAGATGCTTGCAACGTGTTGAGTGATGCTGTTTGGCCAGAATTATGTTGATAATAACTGGTGCTGACTAATTTAAACTCGCCAGTTGAAACTTAATTGTCATTTTTTAAATATTGTCTCCTAACTGCTGTCTTTTACACAGTTTTATTAATTAAAACATTTTGTAGATGTATCTCCATGATGTAATTTTATGTTGCTATAATCCTTAAAATCTCTTTGGCCTGTGAACTTGTCGGTTTGAACATGGAGTAATAATTGTTTTTCTTTGTGTATATGAGGAGTTACTGACTCAGGGTGGGCAGACAGTGTGTGCTGGCTCATATGGTTCATTACCTTGACATACAGTGAGATCTCATAGTCCTGGACTTGGGGTGTTGTGCTGTTTCTACGTAGAGGAGGCAAAGGGCTGTCCACTCTTCTGTGGGAGATCAGTTTCACCTCCTCTCTCTTTTCATTCATCTCTTCTCTCTGTGGGAAATATGAATGGCCATCCTCCAGCAGCACCACACGCTTTTTCTTAACCTGCTCATTCCTCTTTCTGGGCAGGGATTCATCTTTGATCACCGACTTCAGCTCCTTTATCCAGTCCTCCTTCCTTGGTGGACTTTTCTTTTCTGGCGACTTTTCCTTCTTCACCCATTCTTTCCTTTCACTTTCAGGTTTCTGGATGTCTTTTTTCACAGGCCTCAGTTCTTTCCTCCAGTCTTTCACTTCTGGTTCCTTCTCTTCTTCAGGTTGATCTTTCTTAATCCAGTCATTATCTTTCCTCCTGGATGATAACACTCTTGCTGTCACCTTTTCTTCTTTCCTGATAGGCTGCGGCTCAGGATTCAAAACCCCGTTCTCCATCGCTTGCTTCAGCCCTTTAACTCTTCCATTTATATCCAACTCCACCTCTTTGCTGTCATCTTTTGGCTTCTCATCCTTCTCTAACTCCTCTACTTTTTCTTCTTTCTGTTTCTCTTCATTTTCTTTATCAAGTTCAACTTTCTCTACTTGCACTTCATTGTTGTCTCCATCCTTCGTCTCGACTGAAGTATCTTCAGATGGGGCTGTAATAGTTGCAGGCAGTTCATCAAGTTCTGTACATGGACTATCCTCTATCTCTTCAACCTCATCATCTAAAACAGTCACAGGCTCTTCTGCCATCTCTATGTCTCCCTCCATCGCTTCTTCTTCTGCTTCCCCTCCTTTCTCGTCTCCAACGAGGTCCTGCTTTACCATCTGTTCTCTCAAATTTTCTCCCTGGTCGGTCCCTTCTCCTTGACACAATTGCAAAGGATGTTCTTGCAAATCTCCTCCTTCCTCTGTTGTGGACTCGTTCTCTTTAGATGTGACCTCAACTTCTGGTTTTTCAGGCTCAACTTCACCTCCTTCCTCCAGCTCAAAGGCCTCCTCCACCTGGTCCAAATCCACATCTTGCTGTGCCTCCAAAGGTTCGTCTTCAACACTCTGCAGCACTGGTTCTGGGAGATCTACCTCAGTCTGACTTTCAACTTTAACAACCTTCTCCTCTTGCATTTCTTGATCACCTCTTTCTCTGAGCTCTTCCTCACGCAATGCCTCCCTAACAACATTATCACCAGTCTTACCCTCCTCCTCCTCTGGGCTCTGTCCTCCCCCATCCATCACTGTTAGAGTATTATCCCAAACTTGTCGCACTTGCTCCTCCTCTAGCACCTTCATGTTGATCCCTACCATCTCTGCTTCCTCAATCCCTCCTTCTGTCTGCGACTGTCCTTCAGAGGGCACAAAGGTTAAGTCTGGTTGCTCCACCTTCTGATTTGCTTCACCCTCCGTATCTTGAACATCATCGGAAGCAGACATTACTTCTTTTACAAACTCCTTGGTCCCCTCATTTTCAACCTTCTCCTCCTGTTGCCATGTGCTGTTGTTATTAATGGACTCTATTTCTTCTTTGCTGGACTCTGAGTCGTCCTTCTGGTCAGTAATTTTTATTTCCTCTGGAGTCTGACCGGTTATCTGGTCAGTCTGATCAGCCTCCAGTTCGATTGTGGCATTCGTGATAATGTCTTTGTCACTAACAGTTGACTTTTGATATAAGTCATCTTCATTAATGACTTGTTCTTTTATCTCAGCTGTATCTACTGTTTGTTCCTCAACGGCTTCTGTCACCTCACCATCAACAGGAGGAAGAGATACAACTTCTGTTTTGTCTGTATCATCAGAGAAAGACTGCGCAGCCTCCTCTGGCGCTTCTTCTACAAATGTACTTAAATCCTGAACAAGCTCTCCATCTTCAGTGTTGGACACTATCTCTTTTTCCTCCAACTCGTTGTTTTCTTCAGTGATCTCTTCTTCCTTTACCTCTGTTTCTGAACTTTCTATCATTACCTCTTGTTCATTTTCTTCATCTTCCCTGTCTTCTTCCTTTTCTTCCTTGCTATCTAAAGTCTCCTCTTGACATTCCTCAACTTCTATCGATGCTGAAATGTGACATGGAGTTTCAATCATTGCCTCTGTGTCTTCTTCCTCTCCCTCACCTTCACCCTCTTTCCCTCCTGTCTGTTTATCTACTATTTCATGCTCTTCATCCCCCAATTCTACTCCTTCCTCCTCATTTCCCTCCTGTTTTTCATCCTCTCCCTCACCCTCTCTTATTACTCCATTCGGTAACGAGGCTACTTGGTTAATCCTCACATCCTCCCTTTCACTCTCCTCTCTGTGTTCTCCTTCAGATTGCCCCTCTTCTGCTCCATCCATCATCAAAACATCCTCACCTACCTCCTCTGCTAGTTCCACCTCCTCATCTCCCTCGACACCCTCCTCATCCTCTCTTCCTCTTTGGGTATCCAGGTCTGAACAAATATCTAGTGGGCTGTGGACAATGGTGCCATTTGACAGGTCTGGATTTGGGCTGGAGTCTGACTGAGCCATTGGGAAAGTTAGAGGAAATGACAGGACACTTACTCAGGAATAACTGGTGCCCAAGTTTCCAGAGTCAGTTTGCAATTCGGCAAGTTGTCAGGTTTGTGAAATGAACCTAGTATTCCAGATAAGGTTCAATTTTAAAGCTTTAAAGTGCAGAGTAGTTCCAGTTTCCAGTTTATGTCCAAAAGGAAGGTGTTTCGGAGGACGCTAAAGTTCCAAAAATTGTATAATAAACACAATATACCCCAAAACATCCAAAAAGGATCTCACAGTGTTTCATAAATTCCAAGGCAAGAGGTTGAGAGTAGAAATAAAGTATTTTAAAGCTCATAAGAGGACTCAAATCCTGGAATAGTTTCCAAGTGGCTGTACGAAGGATATTTTCAGATGAGTCCAAGTTCCGAATACAGTACAGAGATAAGTCTCAGGATATTTACAAGTCTTCTCGATTTTGTAAAAGGCCTGCAGGATTCCCAGGCATTTCCAAATTTGCAAGAAAAATGGAAAGACAATCCAGAGTTTTCACCTCCAAAAATCACAAGATAACATGCATTGTTCAGTCATATAAGTTTTATGTATACGAACTGCTGTTTACTCTTTGCTTGCGGCTTTAAGGCTCTTGAGTCGGCACTGGACCTTAAAGCAGCATTAGACATCAATAAATACAACCTCGCTCTCTCTCTCTCCCTCACCTTCTCTCTCTCTTTCTCTTTCTCTCTCTCCCTCCCCAGAGGATTAAATGAAGGCTGATCCCCACATGACCAGGAGCTTAAACCCCTCTGCCACCCAGGGACCAGCACCATTTCAGCTGAAGTTCCTTACACACACACAGACACACACATAAGCATTACATACAGGACACATACCTGGAGCCAGCAGACAGGTTCCTCAAATTCTCATACTTCGGTACCTGTAACAATTTTGCTTATAGCGATAATATACTTTCTTCTATTTCTGGGCTAATTTTTGTCAGTAGATGAGTAAGCTTTTATTGGAATTAAAGTGATCCCCTGGCATAACATTTATTCCTACTACTGCATTATAATATGTGCTGCATAATTAATTAGTTTCCTAATCCTTATATTTTTTGCAGAAATGTGAATAGGTTTAATTTTATTTCTATCGTGTTTTATCTTTTCAGCCAGTTTGGTACATGCTCTACTTTAAGGAGCCTATTAAAATAAGTATCAGATATATAAAGTAAAATGATTCTCCTTATATATGCTCTTTATGAATGCTCATCTTCCATAAACTAGCTGACAGTGTCAGCTGAACAATGTTCTTAAAAACTGTAATAAGCATGGTCTGCCACAAGATGGCAGATTAGACTTTAAATGATAGGCCATCTCAATAATGGCATCAGTAGAGCAATCATGTTAAATACTGCAAAATAATTAGAAACTATTAACTCTACTTGTAAGTTTAACTGAAAGGTAAAAGTAAATAAAAATGAATTAAATCTACTAGATGTAAATTAAATAAATTCAGAAAACAAAAACAAAGAAGCAGGATTAAATTCTCTCTCTCTGTTTCCATCTTATCCGCTTTTTAATCTAAATCTTGTAAAATATAATTTTTAATGTCTTTATTGATAATGTTAGGGCTGCATTTTAAAAAATAAAGGAATAATTCCGCAAGTTGTATCGTTTATATCGTAGTTGTATTGTATTGGTTAATTTACGTTCATAAAACTTATTCGTGTATAACTACCAGTTAATATTCTTATGTTTTTCAATGGACAACCACTAAATAAAAAATAAACTACAGAAATAATTAATAATATTTTTTATAAAAAAGAAACACCGGAAGTTCATTACGGCTGTTGTTCAATTTACGTCATCTCCTTTATCCTCTGCGCCATGCTAACAGATTTATCCGAGAGGCTTATTTGTACTTATTATTAGCCAACATAATGCTCCTCTAGTTTATGACAATACGAGGTGTGAAACGGCCGCCTTCTCCCAAAATTAAACGAGGAAAAACAAACACAAAATATCGCGTGTTTCGCTTGTTTAGAGTCATTATCCCAGATTCCCGGTTAGCATAACTTGCTAACCAGCTTAGTGCAGCTTGTAAGCTAATACACTCACGAGCTGCTGTAATTCTGTTGGCTGATAGCGAGAATACATCGCTTTTAAAGACTGTTTAACACCATATTATCATGAAGTAACAACTACAGCTTTATAGGTATGTATGACAGTAAATATGTTCATGTGGTAGCCACTAGATTTACTGTTACAATAGGATATGGATGGTGGGCGTTAGCCAAGCATTTAATTCATCTGTACGGATTTATGCTTTGCCCACATACTTTTGTTTCTCTGTTTCCAGAAGACAATTAAGATAATACAAAGTCGTGATGCAGCAGGCAGAGAATGGCGGTGAAGAGGAGGCGACGGTAGATGTCCAGTTTACCGATTTGCCAAATGCTTTGATAGCCTGCAAAGTACCGGAGGACTTATTCAATGAAGGCAACCTTAAGGTAAAACGATCACTGCTGATATCTGTAAGGTGGACCATTTGTAAATGTTGTAATTTTATTCAGCTGCACGCTTTTTTGTTTATTGAAGGTGTTCCGATCTCAAGAGTCTGACCTTTGATTTGTAGAAAAGATGAAATAATGTCATGTAAGATATGGTCCAAAGTTACTGAGCAAAGAAACGCATGATCACCTGAATTTTAAATGGAGTTTGGTGCTGTGCTAATAAGATTCAAACAAAGATGTGCGTTTTATGGATTTGGGCCACTAGATGGAGTAACGAGTTATGGATTACTTTGGTTATGACTAAATTAGGACTGAATTGACAACAAAAACGCTCACTTCCGGGTACTTCCTTAGTCACTCTGAGTTACTTAATCGTGAAACTTGGGTCAGTGTAATTTTTTTTCAGGGAATGAGGCACAAGAATGACATCAGCCACAGACATGCATCACTGAGTTTCCAATAATATACAGGTGGCATTTTCTACTAGTGTCGTGTAATGCTTCTGCTTAACAATAGATTTGGAAACAGTCCACAGTCAAATAACCTTGGTGTTCACATTATGTGCATCTATTTTAGGCTTTTTCTTGAATGCCAGTGACTGTTGACCTTTGGAGGGTGTTGATTAGTGGTTGTTAAAATTGAAAAGATTGCTTGATGCTGCTGACTGGGGTGGCAGTGACTTATGTGGAATATTTCCTCCTAACAAAACAAAAAGAGTTTCTGAAGCCTTTTTTGTCAATCTTCAGCCACAGTTAAACACCTTGTTATCCATTTTCACCGTAGTGGAGACAAAAAAATTGAATTTTACTTTTGTTAGGCAGAATGATGTTGTAATAAGTGTGTGCTGTACTTTTAGGTGCCTGTCCAATACAGATAAGGACCAAAGTATGTGGTTCAATTCCTGCTTTTGTTTTTTAATCCGAGATCAAATTCTATCTGACCCAAATCAGAATTTTTTAAGTTGTACAGATGGATTCTTCATTAAGAAAAGCTTTAAAGAATGTATTATTCTCTGACAAATTGGTGTCAGTACATGTTCACAATCACTGCAGTTCACAGTAATGAGTGTCTGAATGGAATAAAAGTGCAAGATATGACTCACTGGAAAGTGACAATGGAGCACAGCAACACAGTTAGATCAAGTCTCTATAGACTGTTCTGCCTCACCCTAGTGAATGAGCGAAGTTAGTTCCATGACTGCAAGTGTTTACACTAATCACTAGAAACATTTGAAATTTACCACTAGTCTGTCAACAGGTATTACAAGCTTGGTAAAATCTAAAAACATGTCAGTAAGAGGGTTCAAACTCTCCTTAAATTGTTCTTAGATGAAGCAGACATCTCCTCATTACGTCTGTAGTTGTGATTTTTGATGCTCTGCCACCAGCTGGACTTCAGTTACATAAACTTTATTTTTTTCCTCCAAAGTTGCAAGTGAGAAATCTAGCAGTTTTTTCCAAATCTTCAGGATGTGACTACTCGTGAATAGGTCACATTTTTTTTCACACAAACTAGACACTGGGTCCATTCTGAGTGAAATACAGCTTACAAATTCACTTTAAACTATGTTTATAAAAAGCATTTATTAAATGTTTGCATACTGCTTGTCAGTACTAAATATAGGGGGACTTAGATGCACTAGGTGTATTTGTTGCTACAAGAGCTCTCTCAGTAAAATCTACAATTTTATAATATAATATAATATTATGTGATCATTCATTATTCATCTGTAGTTTCTCATTCAGTCTGCCTTCCACAACACAGATTCTGGAAATAAAAGTTTAACAGCCATTGTCCATTTTTATGAGGACAGACATCTTCCCAATTGAAGCTGTTAGTTCCAGTAGCAAACTCCTCTTGTCTAGCTCTGGGTATTCATTGAAGGATCCTTGTCTTATTTTCCATGTTTCTGGATCTATTTTTGGTAAGTTCGAGCACATAGGGTTAAAATATAATCTGATTAACTGAATTATAACATAAAATAATTATTATACTGGATTAGTCTTTGTACTGGAGTGTCTTGTGATCATTGTTCAGCATTTAAATCTGTGCCAGATAAAATTTCTCTGTGATCACTTTTTCTTTTTAGATTTATCCTCTCAAATAACGTTGACATCAACCTTTGAGTAATCATTCTTATCAAAATCACACTCTTTCAAGACTTTTGTAAGCAGTCATAAAAAGTATCACTGCAATTTGAGTATTTTAAACACCTAGAATGTTAAATAAAGCAAGGAGTTAGTGGATACTTTGGACCCTTTGGCGAGACACATGGGGAACCAGTGTTTCAGGAAATGTGTTAGTGTCAGTAACAATATGCTGCAGTTTATTTTCAGATTGCCTAGTTTTGTATCACAGAATCAAGAACTACCCCTAAACCATGAACCTTTCAAGTATTACAGAATTAACATGATTTTTTGCTTCATTGTGACACAGCACAGGCATGAGGAAAGTTTTACATTTTCTAGATAAATCAAAAACAGATGTTCATATCTGATTATTTTATCTATCAAAGCTTTCTTAGTTTCGTTTTTCTGAGACATGCTTGATGAGCAAGATTTTGTAAAACTGCTGAGTCCTCAATCAGTCACAGCAGTGTCATTGAGTGTGTTGCAGTGTGGCAATAGTGGTTTGAACAGTGACAGAAGGTCTGCTGATAGTGTTTGTGTGCGAAGGTGTATCAGCAGTAGAGAACAATAATCAGACAGTGGAAAAACAGACTCAGTGGAAACTAGCCAGAGACTCAATAGGGAGCTCATCTTGCTCTTTAAATCATTAGGAAAATATTTGTATGAGGAAAAAGTGTTTTATATTGAGGAAAGGACACAGCCTTTCTTTAAGACTATCTCATTTCTATTGCCAGAGGAAAGCAGCTATAAACTTTAGGGTAAACTGGAGAAATCCTTGAGGGACAGACAGCCATTACACTCCTGTATAAAAACACAACCACACAGATGATACACCAGCCACATTTCATAGACAGCAAGATGAGCCAGTGTTTGTGCTGTAGGTGCTGACGTTGATGGAAAAGGAAAAACAATAGAGGAGAGGGGCAAAGGGCGTCTGGTAAAGAAATGACTTGTGATGTTTTTTTTTCCCCCTTCTTCCCTTTCTTCCATAATCCTGCTACTTTTCCATCAGCAAGTATTTCAGGGTCAGCTGATGTATCTTTTGGCAGACTATTCCACTGAGGGTGTGTGAATGTGTCATGAAGTCTTGAGAACATTGAGTTGTTTTGATTCTGTTAGTGAATGAGTGTGCTTTAATTGAAGATGTGGGTTTGGGGTCAAGAAAGATGGGGCTATTTACACAGACTATGTGTGTTTCCATTCACCTTATTTTGTGATAAGTGATTGGAAATGCCATAATTGGAAAAAAAACAACTCAACATACAGCATAAAAGTTTTTACGCTTTGCTGAGGTGGAAAATTGGTTAATCAATAAAAACAAATTGTCTCAAAGTGCAGTGGAAAGAGAGTTAGCATTTTAACCATGACGTAAAAGCATGTGACTTAAATGTACTCTGAAGTGTTGGAAAGATGAAAAATGGCCTAAGACTAAAACATCTGTTTTGTGTGGAGCAACGAGGAGACTTTAACATTCCTCACATTAGTACAATAAAAAAGAACATGCCAACTCTATCATGTTTTCCACATTTTTATTCACTATTTAAGGTTTTCCCGGTGATCTTTCTGTGACGTCAAAGTCCTTTTGGCAAGTCACGCCACTCAGCAGCCATCTTGGCAACAACTTGGAGGAGTTATTTGAGGATAACATGACCAGACCCTCATCTCCTCTCAATTAATAGGGAGAGATTTTATCTACATAAAACATAGAAACTGTAAGTGTGCAATTGCTGGTTAAATTTGATAAGAGACTCGGAAAATGTTTGGTGACTTTGCCCCAAAATAACATTGAGAACGCCTTTTTTAATCTTCAGGTTACACTTCAACAACCATGAGCAAGGACTTCGGGCTTTGTCTCAAATGCTAACATGATTGGCTCTCACAGATGATTGGTTTTTGTGAAAAAGGGGCCGGACATCATGTGTCATACAACTGTAATCTTTGACGCTGAAGATTTTTCTATTGAAAAGGCTTTAAGTGATTTGTCTCCTCTTTCATAACTTGTCCGGTTATGTCATGTCGTTGCGCCCTGTTCTGTACTAGAATTATGGCACCTTACTGAAGCTTTAGCACCACCCACTGTTGCGCGTAATAAACCAACTGTCAATATAAACATTGCAGTAAATATAAAGTTGCGTAGTTTGCCTTTTCTTTTGCCAGACTTCTGAAGAAGTGGTCATAATTAGCACTACATTTATAGGAAACACGGCTTTCACTTGTAGAAAGCAGAAAACACAATAAGATGTTTGATTTTCCTTATTCAGATCTTAGATTTTAATGAGTTTATTCATGTATTTGTCATCTATATGTCAGGACTGTGACCATCTGAAATGTATGTGCTGCTGTAACTGTGGAGACGACCGGTGACAAAGAATCCAAAGTTTGCGATCTTGAGGCAGCAACTTAACTCCTTGTTAATCACTTGCTAATGTTAGATTAGCAATCTATGGCCTCAGTAGCATTTTTATGACCTGAAAGGTTAAATGGCGCTCCCTAATGACTAAACAAAGTCAAACTGGTCCCAAAAGCATGAGCATTTTACTGTGTTCACCGTGCCCATTAAACACAATGGAAGTATCAGCAATCGAAACTGTTGGTGGAGTTGTTTCGGTAAGTTTTTCTGCAAAACTGGTATACTAATGCATTCCTATTAGTTTTATTTTCTCACCAATTAAAGCATGTGACCTTAGAAGTCTGACACTATAATATGTTTTCTGGAAGGAACAGTACATTTTTTTATATGGGTCACTTTACAGGAATGAGGCAGAATGTATTTTCTAATGCGTTGTGCAAGTCGAACTGTTCTCAGCCCAACTGGAGCAGAGAGCTGACTAAAAACAGCATTAATAAACCAGCATGGAAGGATAGATTTAGGTCAGGAAAAAACTCAGATGTAGGTCTGGAAAGTCTCATGGACTTTTCCAGCAGGACACGCCCTGTGGCAACTGTGGATGAGATCAAAAAGATTAAGCAAAGATAATCAAATAATTAAGATTATAGATGTGTGTGATCACAGTTTCCAGTGCAATGATTGGCATTTTGTCTTACACAACAGGATAAGCAGGTTAGACATGGGATGGATGGATGAGAAGCGCTCATCTGAAGCGGCATTAGACAAACAAGTTTTGGGCCAAATGGAAAATCTGAGCAGTTTAGTTTTGATGAACATGCACTGACTCAGAGGTAGTGTAACTCCATGGAAGAGATTTACTGTTGTTATCCCAAAAGTGTCCCTAATTTCAGCGGTAGGCGGACAGAGCTGGAAAAGGGACAGATGTGTCATCTTGCTCCAGGCCTTCTTTTCCTGATTTGATGTGGAATTTAGTTTAAACCACAAGGAAATAGCATGTCAGTGGAGTCTGGCTTCCGTAACATGATGCCTTCTGGCTGAAAGTGGATTTTGTGGTGGGACAGATCACAGAACTGTGCAGAGCTGGGGGTTCAAAAATAAGGAATTAGTCAGTGGAATTTTACTTGAAGGAACTGGAATCCACCTAAAAGTACAGAGAGGATTGTAGTCTGTCTCTTAGTGGTTGAAGACGTGGAAACAGACAGTGCTGGGTGTTTGTTTTGTCCAGACTTTGAACATGATTTCTTTTTTTTTTTAAAGTTACTTAAAGTCAGTCATTTGCAAACTGAAGCTTTTGTTTCCTGGTGGAGAGATTAAAAATATATCAGCAGGTAAAGATTAAAAACAGTTTTCTTTTTGACTTATCAAATGCAGCAAGCTGGATAACAAAAATATATCCTGTTGATTTCTATAAGAAGCAGTGTCGCTATGGAGGAACATGAGAGGATCACATGCAGGCAGCGCTGAAGTCAAAGTTCAGTGTGTCTTTATACTCAGCTGTTTGCTTGGAGAGAGTAAACGGTCATGTGCCTGTTCACCTGCCGTGATGGGGGTCGCCTGCAAACACTGGAGCACACGACCAAGCTGGGAACACTTGAAGTACTTTTGGTGTAGCTCCCACTGGAGCTTAAATGGCAATCATCATGCAAGAAAAACAAAAAGTAAAACAAAAAATTTACTTTTCTGCTTTCTGCTGGCCAGTGATTGTGTTAATTAGTGAGCCATGCTAACTGTTTCCTCTTGTTTGCAGTCTTTATGCTAAGCTAAACTAATCAGCTCCTTGGTAAGAAAATAAATAGGTTAATTTCCCCTGATGTTATGCTATTCCTTTGGAGGTAAAAACTTCTTTATCAGTGTTGACCTCAAAAAGCCAGTACGGGTCAGGTTACAGCCCCAACATCACCTCGACGTCGGAAAGAGTAACGAAATAGAGCAATAAAAATGTAGCAGCTGGCTAGTAACATAGTTCTGTGTCCAGTATGTGTTAGGCAATCAAGATTTGTGTGTGCACCGTGCACACCTGTCTGTCGGTGTGTGCTGCTTGCCTATCTGTCTAGTGAGGGAATGGAAAAAATGGGAAGATGAAACAAAAACATAGGGATGGAAAAAATGCAGGGCTGAGCGTGCACACTCGTTCTCACACACACTTACATAGCAGCCACAGCGGGGTGAGGTTGAGGTCTGGAGATGATTAGCACCTACACACACATACTCACACGGTAATGTTTAACATCAACAAACAACACTTACATGAGAGCATCGGCTTCACTGTCAGGAGGCTCACCAACATTACACCACTTTATTTTCAACACACTTTTTCCATTCCTCACGCACGCACAAACAGGACAGTGCTATTAGTCATTTCACTGTGCATTAACACCTGCACTCAGTGAGGACAGAAATCATTTACAGTATGTTACCATGTTGGTCAAATAGTTTATGATGGGCAGGTTCCAACGCGACAGCAAGCCAGATGTCACTGCCCGTTAATGCCTGAGATTTTAATACCTGTAACCTCACAGCCACAAGGTTTTGAGGTCAAACCCTGCTGGAGCTCTTTGTGTTTGCGGGCTGGGTCCATGTCTGTCTTTGGGGTTTTTTTCCAGTCGGAATAACTCAATTTATGTGATGTAGACAAAAACATTAATCTGATTTATTGCTCTGCCCTACAGTGGAAAAAACTGTCTAAGACAGCTCATGTGATTCAAAGATCCATGATTTTGTAAGGCTGATCAGATGCAAAAGCACTGCGTGGAGTTAAAAAATACTGTAAGAAGGGAATTAATTAGAAAGTTAGCATAATTATGTATACTCCATTGCAAAGTCAACAATTTTAACACAACCTTAAAAAGTTGAATACAAGAAATGTGGGGGGTTTTTTTCACCTGGTTTGCCGACAAAAAGAAACCAATTTTGACCTCTCTCCCAGTGTTTTTGTTTGTTTTGGTCAGAGGCCATCCAGATCAACAAGGGGATTGATTAACTCATGATGTCTATTAAGTTCCACTTACTGGAAATGTTCCTAAGCTTTCAGCCACACCTTGCAGCTGATAGATGGAGTTTGTTCAGTTGTCATTAACTTTGTTCACCTATCACATGACTTAATTGTGGGTTTTGGCCTTGTGATAACAGACGGTTTTGTGAAAGGGAGGGGGGCTGTAAGCCCTGTCTCTGCTTTTTGAATTCATCCTCACTGTCATCGTGCCCACCCTGCCTGCCTTCACCAACCGCCACACTTTCATGACTCAGTGGGACACTTGAACGGAACAGAGTCATTGTTAATGTCATTAGTAACGCCTTTGCCTTTCCTGCTGTGACAAGTCAAAATGTCTGCTGGGAGGAGGCTCAACTGGACAAAGTGTGACACCTTTTAATGAGGACACATTAGTCATTTTGCAGCCAATTTGCTCCGTAATTGTTTGTGGGTGGGAAAAACTTGTCAAATTACTTTTTTGCGGTACCCTCCCAAATTCTAATTGTTTGATTTGATGTTTGCATAACCATCATTGTTCTGTCAATAAGAGGCTGAACAAGGAGTACAGCCTGTCTGAGCTCTGACTGACTCCATAGACATAACATACAACATAGATGCATCAATGCAATATACTCACTGTGTTTTTTTTCACAAAACAAAAGGAATATATATTTGTTTATATAAAGTCTGGTACCTTTATCAAATGTACAAGCCCAGTTTGTGGTAAAGTGATTTATTTTATATATTAAAAACACCAACAGGATCTGTGGGAGCCTAGAATATAAAGAAAACCCTGAGCATTAAAAGGTTTTTGTTACTGTTGTTGCTAAGCAAATTTTTGTTTTGGAGGCCAAAACTCTGAATTAGAAATTAGAATTAGAAACCATAATATTTTTTAGTGGGCAGAAGATTTAAGAATATGTCACACAAGTTAAATATATTTTTGCCTTTCTGTTACAATTTATTGCATAATTACCGTTGCACTAAAAGTGAGCTGAAATCAGTTCAGCGATTGGAACAGTGTGCAGCTTCATATTTTATCGAATGAAAATAAAAGCTAGGATTTAGCTCCTTTCAGATTTGAAATGTGGGGCTTTGCAGACGGCGAAACGCAACAAATCAAGACGATGTTTTCGTCTCCACTGTGTTGACCTCGTCTTCCCAACCAAGAAATGTTTAAGCGCTCGCACACAGGTGCAAATGTTCGTGAATTTGCTGCACAGTCTGGTCTTGTTTTTCCAACTGCCGGCTGCGCACACACTTCCCCTCCACTTCAAGCTCTCTGCTATTTATACCTCATAAAAGCATGTTATCAAACTGCATACTTTCCATGAGCAACACCTCTCTCCCACCTCTTGCTTTTTATCCCTTCATCCTTCCATCATGCATTCTTCCTACCAGCCGTGTCTCTCTTTCTCTTTCCAGTCGTTTTTCTATTCCTGCCTATCTCCTATCTCCCCTCTTTGTCAGTCAGCTGTCCTCGCTCTCCCTCTCTCCCTTTGTCTGTCTCTCTCTTTCTGCTTCATCCATATTTACTAAGACTGACATGTGTTTTCCATGTCTTGTTCCATGCACTCGGCGAGTCAGCTGATGCATCTTTGTTATGTGTTTATAAATTAATGGGTAAAGGGCTGATTGACAAATATTTTCCATTTAACCAAGGGTTTTTATCTGAGTTTAAATGAAAAAGAAAGTAGATTAATGCGTCAGTTTGCTCAGAGGTTATGTCATTATTTTCCAGTGTCACTCTCTCACTCTCTCTCTCTATGTACACACACACAAACACACACATACTGCCCTTCTTTCTGTCTGATTAGTCAGCATTGCCTAGTATCTGTCAGTAGAGAGAAAGGAGGAAAAAAAATAAAAAAGGAGATGCTGTCCCTCCCTTTTCCACAGCTGATTGGCTTTCAGTGAATGAACAAATGAATAAACCAGGATGAGGAGAGGGAGGGGATTGTGGGTAATGCGTCATCGGCTGGCAGGGGCTCATTTAAGCGGCTGCAGAGCAGGAGAAGAGGGAGAGAGAGTGAGCTTAAAAGAGGCTGAATGACATTTTCAGCTCTCCACACCCAAATCTCTGGAAAATTCCTTCAGTTTGCAGACTGTGGCAGAGCTGGCTAGCTGAGACCAACCAAGGGAGGAAGAAAAACCCTGAAAATAACTGGACAGAGTGCTGAAGCAGAAGAAGAAAGGGAAAAAGGCAAACGTTGAATGCAGGATTTGTCTTTCAGTTGCAAGTGTTGCAGCAAGAGATCCAGACTAGATAACCTTGGAATGTGGGTTAGGAGGTTATGTGTTGACCGAGGTGACTTGAACGTAGCATAGTCTATCTGTCATAGTGCAGTGCCTTGTTGTGAGGACAAAAGAAGAGAAACTACTGCTTAACCACAACAAAAGAAGATCCACGTGTTCTGGAAAAAACTGACCTGTTTCCTATTAAGGAGCATCGATTACTTCCTTCTTGTCTGTCACCCTGGGGAAGGCAACGGTCCTCCGATCCCCCCGATTTCCCCCTTCCTCTTCATCATCATCAACATCGTCGTCCTCGTCACCGCTAAAGACCATTTCAGCGTCCCGTTGCTCCCTGGCCTCAGGTATCAGGTGGAAAAGGCTTCGACTCCCCGGATCGTCCATCATGCACATCAAGACTACAAAGTGTAACCGCTTCTGCCTGGTCGCCTCGGTGACCAACCAGGAAGTGTTCAACCGTCCCGAGGCACAGGTAAGAGGGGGATCTGCTTGCAATGCTCCTGTTGCAAACCAGGATGTTTGAAGTGCGTTTAAAACAGACATCACACTACGGTTCTATCGATATATTGGTTTTCTGAAGACTGCAACAAATGTTAACCAGTTCAACGCTAAAAATGTCCAAAATATTATTTGTTTTCAGCATTTATCTGCTTGAACAAGGGCTGCTGCAAATGGTTTTCATTACAGATCAACAAACATTAGCCAACAAAATGGCCATTTCATTAATCACAGTATAGCTTGTAAAATGATGAAAATGTCTTATATGAATTAGAGACTAATGTACCAAGAAACCTGTGCTGTAAACTGAGAACATGGCGTTTCGAAGACGTAGGTGTTTAACAGTCAAGAAGCGAATAACAAAGAGATGCTGTTGTGTTGCATTATGAGATATGCATATCTTTTTTGGTGCTTGACCCATCCTAGCATTAAAATGTCAGAATATTTCGGCTTCTTATGCAACAACTCTACTATTCTAAATGTATATTAGAATAGATATTAAACTATAAATGACATGTATGTTTGCAAATTCCTACAGTTGAGAAGCTGAAACTTGAAAATATTTCACTGTTTTATAACACAGATGATCATTTCAGGTCTAGCCAGAACAAAGTGTCCTTAACTGCTTTTAGACCATCATGTGACCAACATAGCAGGTCTCAATTCAAACACATACTTTTGATCCTTATGTTGAAAGAAATCAGTTCTTAAAGCTTTTGAAGGGACAAAATTGATTTATTGCAGTGATACATATGGGATTGTGTTTGTTCTTTTTTCAAGCTGTTTGCTAAATCATAGCAGTTCATAAAATATGTAGGTTTTTGTAAAGTAAAATCAGTCTGAATGACCATTCTTTCTTCTAGACATGTTAATACAAATTGTTGATTTTCCTTTGAAATCCTGCAGAGACTTCACAAGATTTCTGTGGAGGGAAACTGTTGATATAAGAAAGCAGGATTCTATGAATGTCACAGATAACCACATGGGGTTTGGTGTGAGTGTCTCGTGTGTTGTTTGTTTTATGTGATAATGAGCCGCTTGTAAACCTCCCAGGGCCAGGCTGAGGACTCTTTCCTCTTTTAACTACACTGTGCGTCTCTGCACAAGTCCATGGCCAGTGATTTCTCTTGTGCTGCAGTGCAGTCCAGTGGGTCTGACACGTTGAATGTTCACTGCAGAGATGACTCGTGAAGTGCTATTTTTATCCAAGTATTAAAACTGTGATGACTGCAACAGTTTGTTTGACGTGACGTGATCCGCTAGACGGAAGACAGATTACTCTGCTGAATTCATACTGACTACAGAAACGCTCGATCCACTCTCAGTAATGTGCTGTTAGAAAGTGATGCTTCTTTCTATGCTTCATCTGAAATGACGGAAAGTAATGTTTTGGCTTGGGATCCATGTACTCACTGAACATTGACACATATATCATTTTAACTGGTTAAAGGGACAGTAAGTGCCGCTTTAAAGTGTGAAGCTGCAAGCTGTCCTTTGCTAATAAGAGAAGAGAGAAAACTGATTTGTTGCAGTCAGAGTTTAGCAAATTGATCAGCGGTGCAAGGAAATAATTTTTTAGATTTACACTATCTATTTTTTTCGTGCACGTACAGTGAGAAGCTGGCGGTGTTGTCTTTGAGGAGAACAGTGCTGCAACACCAGAGACTGAGAAGAAACACAGTAGAGCTCAGTAAAGAAAGGATCACATTTTATCAGCTTAATTTTAGCCTCACTGATCCAGTTAAGTATGCCTGGATTTGGCCAACTTAGCTAAAGCTAATGTAGTCTAATTAAACAGTCATGCATTAAATTCTACCTTCATTATGGTTCTTTTTTGCTGTTTTTATTTTGTTTTCAGGTGTTCATCTATGACTTAATATTGAGAAAGGCTTCTGTCTTCTATGATTAAAAATTTTTTATCAAATATTACAAACACAGGTGTTGCAGTGGATAAAAAATACTCTAAAATCAGAAAA
>JAQNCA010000021.1:4290327-4302502 GCA_029783725.1 Acanthurus tractus
TGATTGAATATCTGTAGAAATGTGTTCACAGAATGTCTCATGTTCATGATATTGTCCACTTCTTCTCTAGCTGATCAAAGCTCTTGTGCCTGTTGACCCACTTGACTCCTGTAATATTCTGCTGGAGGTTGTATCAGGAAGAACGACAGGAGGTATGAAAGGATGCAAGCAAGTTTTTAATGCTCACTTAAGACTGTTGTGCTCTTGATTTGAATGTTATTTCCTCCCGTTATGTTTCTACAATAACATATGCTTTGGTTTCAGGTGACATCTGTCAGCAGTTCACCAAAGAAATGTTTGACATGTATCAAGGTTTTGCCCATTACAAGGACTGGGACTTTGAGGTTTTGAACTACACACCTGCTGAGTATGGTAAGTCATATTTTTGTCTATTTTTCTGTTACATTCATCCTCTTATTTCTTGTGAAACCTGTATCTTGAATCTGACATCCATGGGGAACTCATGACTGTGGCTACTGCTAATGTTATCATTTAAATCTGTGCTCATTTTGCTGTGATGAATCACTTCACTTCTTCTCTTGTTTGACTGTCATTCTCAGGTGGTTTGCACCATGCATCAGTGAGAATAGCCGGGGAAAATGTTTACCGACATCTAAAGCATGAAGGAGGAACACACCGGGTGCAAAGGATCCCTGAGGTGGGCCTCTCCTCCAGGATGCAGCGTATCCACACGGGAACTATGACTGTCATTATCCTGCCACAGCCAGTGGAGGTACACTCTTCCCCTTATTTCTTTAATACCTGCTTTTTCTTCAGTGTAGCAAGTTACGAACTGTTTTATTTGTGTGCTCTGTTCACAGTTTGACATCCACATTGATCCAAAGGATCTTCGTATTGACACATTCAGATCTCGAGGTGCAGGGGGCCAAAGTGTCAACACAACAGACAGTGCAGTGCGCATCGTTCATCTTCCCACCGGTAAATCAAGCTGTCGAGCCGCTCCAGCATAGATACAGTTCTGCTTTCATTTTTTTTGATAAACATCAGGCCTTGTTGCTACCTGCCATCCTCACAGGTATAACAGCTGAGTGTCAGCAGACTCGCTCTCAGCTGCAAAACAGAGACACTGCCATGCGTGTACTGAGAGCCAGGCTCTACCAGAGCATGATGGGTAAAGAGACTGAGCAGAGGCATACAGCAAGAAAGCAACAAGTGAGTGAACTGTTCTTGAAGGAACTTTTTTTTGTTTGTTGGGAAAATGTGTGGTGGATGGACAGATCTTTGTCTTTTTCACCACGTCTTTTGTCTTATCTTGTTCGCCTCTACAGGTGGGCACACGCTCTCAGTCAGAGAGGATTCGCACCTACCACTTCAGCCAGGATCGTGTCACAGACCACAGGACTGGATATACCACCAGAGACATTAAGGTAGACCTGAAGGGAGTGACAGTGTTTCTTTAACTTCTGTATAAATCACAACAAACTGTTTAATATTTACATTTGATGTGTCATTGGTGTTCATTTCAGCCGCCAAACTTTTCTATAAAACAGTCATTTACAAGAGTTGAACCTTTATCTTGCTGAGTTTAGCGTGTCTTTCTGGTTCTGGTCCTTGTTCAGGAGTTCATGAGAGGAGGAGAGGCTCTCCATGACCTGATCTACGATGTTCTGAAACACTCAGAGATGGAGGCTCTTCTGGAGGTGGCAGAAAGCGGCAGCAGTCTGAAGCCAACTGAGTCTGGACTGCCTGCAGACTGACAGCTACCACGACTCAGTGTAGGGAACACACAATGTGTCTTTTCCCTAATGAATCTTAGAATACTGAGAGTGTAAACCAAGCCTAAAATATCACATTATTTTAATATAATTATTGCAGTGTGTGTGCAATCGGAAAATGACGCAGTGGAAGATGAACTGCAGCTGGCTCGCAGCTGAGAGGTTTTTATTTTTTGTAATAAAATATAAAATCTTTTTTCGTGTCATGGTAATTCCTTAAATAACGCTAAATTGATTTTAAATTAGTAGTATTTATTTATAAATGCCTAATACTTAAAATTGGGGGGAATACCACAAGACCACATTTGACTCGTCACTATTCAATGATAAACTTCAAACTTTTTTAGACTGAGCTTTATGTAGCAATTTTAGTTGAATGCGGCACATTATTTTTCTAATTATTTTTAGCATTTGTGCTCCAACTGGAATTTTTTCTTGTCAAACTTTGTAACATTGAGTTCCAGCAACTTCCGATTAAGTTGACTTTTTCACACCAAATGTAAACAGACACCAGGGCAGTTTGTTGTCAGTGAGTATCCTCCGTGGTTCTTTGCCAGTCAGGGTGCGGTGAAACAACCTATCAGCTTTTCACACACACTCTCACCCAAAGCAAGTCACACCCTGTGTGTGTCTGCCAGCTTGCCAACAGCATTGAGTGTTTTTTATCTTGTTGTTTAACCACTTACTATAAATACTGTTTTCTTCACCAAGACTGGAAAAACTGATGCCTGTTTTAGTGAAAAAAATTGAGAATTCGTTCAGTGTCTTGACAGTAATAAAATACTGAGAACCAACTTCAAACCTTTAATCACTTCCATCCATACTGCTTTATGAAAATATGACATTTTAACTGACAAATATTGCAAAGATGCCTCAACAACTCACACGCGTAAAAAATAAGAATCTGAAAAATACTCAGCTATTCAAATTGCTCAGTAGAGAAACATCTGTGTTTACCAGACTTTATGAAGATATTATTTACGTTATCACACAGGGATGCTGATTAAATTCTTACACGAGACTATAAAAATGCTGCACATCTTCACTATGACAAACAATACAAAGAAAAAAACATGTATCGTGTCCAATGGTAGACATTTTTTAGAAAAAATATTAGGGCTCAGTCATAAAATTACAAAACTGACGTCTATGTGATTTTCATGTGTGTGTGCTGCATCTTACACTGCCCACCATCAGCACTGGCAGGTGATGGTCAGTCCCTCGCATCTGTACATCAGTGACTGCGCCCTTTGAGTTTTTTTTTCTCTCTATTTTAGATTTGTCAGACCAAATTTTTCTAAAATGTTAATTAAAAAAAAAAGATGTGTGCATCCGCAGGAAAAAGAAACCCTCCCCCCTGCCACACACTCATACGTAATACATTTAATATTCTCCAAGATTTAAATGGGGGCGTCAACAAGTTCCTGGAAAAAGTTTTATGTTTGTCAAAGTCTTATTCTGCTGCATTCTGGCTTTTTGTCATGTCTGGGTCAGTCATCGTTGTCTCTTTGTCGAAGGCTCCTGGATTTGCCGTTCTGTGTCTTGTTTTTCCTGAACGAAGTGGGTCCACTCTCCTCTCCAAGGGAAGTGATGATGCGTTCCTTGAACTTTGGCTTCGGCTCCGGCGGCAGGTCGGGCTGAGTGCTGGCTGTGCCTACCTCCACCTGGGGTAGCTGTAAGTCCACACTGGCACTGGAGAGGAAAAAAGCAACAGTTAGATATCGAGGCAGGTTTCTAGTCTCCACCAGAGGCTTAAGGCTGCACATCAGTCCACAGTCTATCAGTATTCTCTTCCACCTCTCAGGAAACACTTACTATGGATCTTCCTCTTCCTGGATCTGTTCCCAGACTCCATATGGGTTTGCAGTTCTCGGTCTCTTGGCTTGTGTCTCCCTGTTTGTCTCCTCTTTCTCTTTCTCTTTCTCTTTCTTCTCCTCGGGTTCAGCTGTTGTGCTGTGGACCTCTTCCTCGGTTTTCTTTTCTTCAGCATCCTCTTTAGGAGCATCTTCACTCACTTTATCCTCTTCCTCCTTCCCTGAGGGCTCGGCTTCTGTTTTCCTTTTCTGAAAAACGAAACCAAATAACAATGTGAGGTTTGGAATGTTTTTTTTTTTTTCCACAAAATCTTTACAAGCAAATCCTAAAAATGTCCTTCATTGGTTTTCATTCACTACTAGGACTCCTCTCACCCTAAAGGTGATCTTTGGGATTTTGGGCTGCTGGCTGGTTTCTGTAGGGACTTCAGCCTCCTGAGATGCCGGGGCCCCGTTGGAGCTCTCCTCTCCTCCGGAGAGCGGCTCCGGCTGAGGGGCTGACGGCTCTTCTTGGCTCTCTCCCTCTCTGTTGGATTCAGATACAGATGCCTCATTGGAAGAAAAGTCTGCAGGCTTCTCCCAGCTGGACTCTGCAAGGTGAAAGTGATGATTACAGTACAGTACATCCAAAAACTGACATTTAGAAATGAAATCCAGAACCGAGAGCATGCTCACAACACATCGAAGGAATTCATTGGTAGTTAAAGGGAATTGTAAATGCATAAAAATCCTGTACCTCCAGTCTCCGAGTTGTAATAATATGTATAACCATCAGGACTGACAGCTTCCATCCAAGGAGAGCCTGAAGAGCTCTAACAAGAACACAATATGTGATCAACATCCAACTGTGCATTATGCATCATTTAAAATAAACAACAATCTGCACAAAAATGCACAAAGAGAAACAAACTATAAAATATTAACCTGCATCTGTTCAGGCAGTGCAGAGGATGAACTTGCTCCCTGGAAACCCTCTGGTTTTTCCCACTGGGATTCTGTCGTTAAAACACAAAGACAACTTAACATTACAACCATATTGAAAAGAGCCAGTCTGACAAAAAAAAGGGCTAAAAATATTGTTGGAATATAATGGCGTATGGTATGGTTTGTCAAAGAAGTGTTATGCAGTTTTCCCCACCTCCAGTTACTGTGTTGTAGTAGTAAACGTTTCCATCGTCTGTCTGTCCTTCAACCCAAACCTGCGCTTCTGTTTGAGCTCTGAACTTGTTGCTTGCTTTTTCTTTCTTTTTCTGGTGTTTGGCCTGGTGTTTGGCCTGGTTTTTGGCCTGGTTTTTGGCCTGGGGTTTCACCTGAGGCTTTGCCTGAGGTTGTGGCTGTGTGGTTGTTTGTACAGGTGAACCCGATCCTGATCCTAACACAAAAACACGATTAAAAGAGGAAAACCTCTCCATAAAGAGCACACATCTTACACATTTTTTTTTTTTTTAACAAAGTGTCTAAAAATTACCTGCTGACTCCCTTTCCATCCTCTTCAGATCTTCCTGATATGCCTTAAGTGCAGCCTCCTCCATTGCTGCAAACTCTTTGGACATACGTGCCTCCTGCTTTGCCTTGTCAATGCTCTTCTTTTTAATCTGCATAGAGAAAGATATGAGATGAGTGACAGCCCAAGTGGCCAATAAGAAGAGAGCTGAAGGTTCGGAGTTTTATGCTTGGACCTTATCTCTACTGCCAGTCCTGAGAAGGGTGCCAAAACAGGCAAGTTTTTGCCTGTGTGTAAGTGTGTGTGTTTGTCACTGAGAACCTTCAGTATCTGCTACAGGCTGTGTTTAATCTCTGTCTTATAGCCATGTAAATCTATATGTGTCAGAATGATTGTGAATCATCAAGCACACTGAGGTTAGAAGTGTGCATACAGAATATAAAATTTAACAAGTAATGGATAAATTTCATTAAAAAATGATTTTGTTCAGTCTATTGTTAAGTGATGCTATGTTCAATTATTACCACCAGCTATGCACGAACATGTTATTACCTTGATTTATGTTTAGATGATGTATTAAGTTAGAAGTTGATTTTGTTTAATATTATTGGAGAGGATGATTTAATCACAGACAGAGAAAATAGATGTAAATGGATATACCTCCGAGATTTTCGCAGCCACATTTTCTTTGTGATTCTTCCCTCTTTCATGGAATTCAATGCTCTGCAGAGAAAGACCATAATTAGCATAACGTGTGGATACTGTCCTCGGCGACATGAACTGTATGTTTTGGCCCACTCACAGGTTTATTGTCTGCAATCCAGCATTTGCAGTACTGACAGAATTTCCTTGGTTGTGACTTCCAGTAGTCTGCCCTGAAAATGCACAAAACTAGCGTTAGCAAACAAGACAGGACTGAATGAAATCACTTTTAGTCTGAACAGCTAACGCAGCTGACTGGCTCAAGAATGATCATTTTTCTATCTGCATATTTTAACTTATATACCAAATCACAAAGTCTCTCTCATTACTTACATTTTAAGTTTAAATGGTTGAGATACGACACGGGATTTCAGACGAAACAAATTAAGAGACAAACGCTTCCCACATTTCAAGAATGACAACACTGTCCATTGGTGATGACGTCAAAACCAGTCGCCGAACACACGATCCCCCAAGCGGACATACAATGTTTTTTTAAAAAGCTGTAAATATGTTAAAACCGTAAAAACTGACATATAAATTTGAAAAAAAACATTGAAGCTAAAAAAAGGAGAAAGAAAAAAAATTAAGCTGGGATGGTGTCTGTCCCAAGTTCACGCCAACATTTACTTTTCGTTATGCGACGTGGGCAACATTTTATATAACATTTTATTGCCCTCTACTGATGTAATAGAGAATTGACAATTGAAAGTGAAATTTACCGGTTATGTGTTGTTGCCAGCAGACTAACAAAAGCCCTGGGCACTCTTAAGTACCTTACAGACTTCCTTTCTCTTTGCGCTTTACGCGTCTGGTTTTCTCAAATGATTAAGTATGAAATACAGAGCACACTTTAATTTACACGTAGCAGCACAAAATTGCTAACTGTGATCCTCACTTGCTAAATGTAACACTATTATTACAAGCCAGGTTTATTATATGTTATTGAATTCGGGATTTTAAAGTGTTCGTCTTAATATTTATAGTAATGACGTATGGCATGGTGCATAATTTTAGATGGATAAACTATAAAGTGTGTCAATTTCTCATGCGCTTTCAACGTCCCATATGGTCTAGCGGTTAGGATTCCTGGTTTTCACCCAGGCGGCCCGGGTTCGACTCCCGGTATGGGAACTTCCTTTTTGGATTTTTACCCCCAAGTGATTAACCTTGAGAAAAGTAATGGACATCCAGAATTGCCCTTCATAAGGCCGATCACGTGAAAAATAGATGATCATTTACTATGGACTTGATAAAATATAAATAATTATTATAAAGGTGTTTCATGAAAATAACTGACCTTTGATTTAAAGAAAAAATCGTGCAATCAAACATTAATATACACAGCTTACAGGAAAAAAGGAAATATTTGCAATAAGTAATAATATTGCGTAAATATTTTACATAGAAATTTAAATACACATATTTCAATGTGACGAATTAAACGAAGAATGGGGATCACAAGATATCGGACTGATAATCTCTTGGAGACAACCACAACCCAGAGGAAAATTATGATATTTAATGCCTGAAATGGACTGATGTTGAAAAAACGTCTACTGATTGCGTCATCACTAAGAGCCAGGAGCAACATTACATCAGATATCCGCGACTGACCCACCGCCCGTCTTTGGTCGAGCTTGAGCCGCTTTGCCGGCGGTGGTAATCGGTTTCTTATCCAGTTCTGTGCCAAAGGTCCGGGGCTGCCCATGAACAGCACCATGGCCGCGTCCTCACACCGGATAATGCTGGGGCCTCTGGTTGCTGCCATTGACCAGGGCACGAGCTCCACGCGGTTTTTGGTAAGATAAACCCGGGCGGGACAAGAGCAACTCCCATCGGTGCTAGCTAGCTGTGTTATATTTCATGAATGGGACATAAACGTGTTAAAACTTGCGTTGTCCTCAGGTGACGTCCTTATGTCTCCATCTTGTGTAATATTTGGTCTTGCAAGCACAGTGACGGTTTGTAACCCGTGCTCTTTTCATTTTGACGTTAATAAATTAGCTGTGTTGTTTGTGAAAGGGCTGTATTTATTTTAATTGACAGCTACCGATGATGCTGCGTTCAATGAGCAGTGTATATGTAAGCTCCTGTGAGCAAGTGAAGGTGAGAGTCGCCCTCTGGCTGTAGCTTTCCTGCAAAAGAAACATATGGTTTATTTTTGCTGCTCAGTGTAATTCAAAACTGCGTTAAATTGCAATTTTATTGCAACAACACAACCATTTTCTAGGTGGATAAAATGAATGTAGTTTGGCTTTTTTGTTGATTTTTTCACTGCAGGACTCTGTCTCGGTTTTCCTTTATGCTGCAGCACATTTTTGTCATATTTTTAACAACCCCTAATGGCACAGGGGAAAGACTTAATGACAAAGAGCCTGACAAAATGTGGCAGTCTGGTATTCTTTCAAATGCAAATACTTCAGAGTGCTGGAAATGTCTCTGGTTTACCAGAGAGACAACTAATAATTTAGAGCAACATTTCAAAAACATTTCTGAGATTCCGGCTCCTCGTGTGTGACTTTTTGCATGTTGTCTTAGTTGTCTTTCATTGTAAATATTTACAAATATCAAGAAAAAGGCTCTCACTGAATTGTGAATCTCATTGAAAGTGAAAAATATGCTTGGTTCTAGCCCAAAAGAGAGAGGAAATATTTCATTTTTTTACTTGCTCGCCCTGGAATTTGTTTTTTAAAATGTGCCAGAGGACCATAATGTCTCATCCAGGTGTTAATCCTTTTTTAAACTTCAGTTGAGGGTTTTGTTTTTTTTTTTTACCAATAGTTGCAGACATGTCAGACCAATTCACTTTTGCTTTTGATGTCTAACTCTTGGAGTAGAGGGAGCAGATGTTGTGACTTGTCTTCTGGTTGAGACTGATAGGTGAGAGCCAAGTTTTTACTGGCTTGGGTCACCCTTAAACACAAAGCAGGACACTTGGCTGACACAGATGGCAAAGTGAATCTTTGCTCTATAATCTATAAACTTTAGGTGAAACTTTTACGCTTGTATGGACATAATAATTTTAGCATTTGTTTTTAAATAAATTTGTTGTGATTTTATGATCCTAAAGCCTTTTGCACAAACCTTGACTTCTCATTTAAGTTCGGCAAATGTCATGCAGCATGTGCTGAGGTATTTTTAACTGTGATAATTGTTCCTTGGCTATGCTTCGTGACAACACTGCTGTTGTGGGCAAAAAGCCTCCAAAACCACAGAGGAAAAACATTGCTGCACAGAGAATTATATTGCTATCTCTAAGATATTTGCCTGCAAAGTCCCCAGTTGCAGTGTTGTTCATTTTCACTTGTTATTCCGTCCTTGTTTTTAAGTGTGTCAAATGTGTGACAACTTAGCATAATAAGTCAACTAACCCCTGTTCAGTTTGTGTTTGGACGGCAGAAACCTGAGGTCCTTAAAAAAATGTTTGGGACACAAAAGATTTGAGTTTGATTCCCACATCTACTGAGAAAATCTGAATAACAAAGGGGAACTTAGAAATCTCCTCCAGCATCCATGCTGAATTACCAAACAGGAGGCCTTGAGCAGGGTTTGAATAACCTCATGCTCATTCATCTTAACCGAGAGGAATGAAAAAAAAGTGATGTGTCTGTTGGCTGATGCGACATTGTTTCATTTTTTGCTGTTTTCTCTTTTTGAAGGTGTTTAATTCAAAAACAGCAGAGCTCCTCAGCCATCATCAGGTTGAGATCAAACAGAGTTTCCCCAAAGAGGGGTAAGAGAAAAGTCCTGTCACATTTAATAAAAGATGCATTTGGAAATGTTTGGATCCGATATGTTTTGATTTTTCATCCTGATTTCAGATGGGTGGAGGAAGACCCAAAAGAAATTCTGCAGTCGGTGTACGAGTGCATGGAGAGGACATGTGAGAAACTCACCCAGCTCAACATAGACATCTCAAACATTAAAGGTATGCGACAAACCCTTGAGGCAGCACTTAAACATCAGTTTCGTTTATTTCACACTCTAAAATCTTTGGAATTGTTGCTTGGATTTGTTCAGCTATTGGAGTGACCAACCAAAGAGAGACCACGCTGGTCTGGGACAAAGAGACAGGGGAGCCCCTTTACAATGCAATAGGTAAAGTTTGATTCTCTTTGCAAGTAGTTTTGTTTTGTGTCTTGTTGTTGCTCTGATTTAACTGCAATGTTTTTATTCAGTTTGGTTGGACCTGCGAACTCAATCAACAGTTGAACGTTTAATTAACAAAACTCCGGGGAGGAACAAAAACCACTTGAAGGTGAGCTCCAGTCTTCATGTCAATTCTTAGCTTTGTTTTTCAGTCAACAAGGAGGTTGCCTTATATGATCACCAAATGTCATCTTTTATTTCCTAGTTATCTCAGCATATAATACTTTTGGTCCGACATGTTTGATATTGATTTAAAAACGCAGACATTTGACAGCGTTGTCAGTAGCACCACCTATAGGTGTGTTTACATTGTTGTTGCTCTGCAGCATAAAACAGGACTCCCGATCAGCACTTACTTCAGCGCGGTGAAACTTCGCTGGCTGATGGACAACGTGGATGAGGTCCATGAAGCCGTCGTGTCTCACCGCGCCATGTTCGGCACCGTGGACTCTTGGCTCATTTGGGTAAGTTAAGATTTGCCGCCCCTTCAGCTGGATAGATGAAACTGTCGATGTAGGAGTGGAGATGAGTTTGGAGCTGAAAAACTGACTGCTTGTGTGTTTTTCTGATGGCTGTCCAACAGTGTTTGACTGGGGGGAAGACGGGCGGAGTCCACTGCACAGATGTGACGAACGCCAGCAGGACGATGCTGTTTAACATTCACACGATGGACTGGGACCCAGAACTTTGCAAGTACGACAGCCGTCCATCATTCAAACCTTCTGCCCTGCCTTTTTTTTGAAAATATCCCTGAAAGAAGTTTCCTTTTTACTTTGAAATTCATCGAGCGTTTGAAAGTCATCAGCTTTTGTATTTAGAGCTAACCAACAAAAAACATCAAAATTATACATTTTCACTGATTTTTAAATTTGATTTAGACACATTAGTTTCAAAATATCTTTACTGCCACAAATAATAGACAGTTCAGTTGCATAAATAGAGTTTTTGAAAGCAGAATAAACTGAATTAGTCGTGCGTTTGCTCTTGATTTCCGTCAGATATTTTGGTATTCCCATGGAGATCTTGCCGAGAGTGAGGAGTTCTTCAGAAATATACGGCCTCATGGTAAGCAAACACATTTCTGTCATTGTGTTTCCAAGTCTAATCTACTTTAAATTCCACTACAAAGTGTCTATATTAACTTTAAATCCTAATCTTTCATTGCTCTGTCTAGTGTGACTCTACTGTTGTGTTAAAAGAGTGGAATGTCTTGTGCAACAGGCCACTAATAAGATACTAGAGATTTGTTTTTTTGTTTGTGTTTTCTCAGTTAATGTGCTCTTTTAGACTGTTTTCAAGTGCATGAAGGTTTTCTGAGAAATTCTTTTAGGCATTTTTCTGTGTGCCATTGTCTCTCCTCTCTCACTGGTAGAAAATATGTTCTAGCCGGGTAAGTAATACTCGCCATCACTGGTTTTCCTCACCAACGCAAAGTTAACCCGCCCTGCTTCTTTGTGGCCAAAGCGATGTCACGCCATCTCACAGTGCATTTCCAAGATTTATGTGAAGGCAAATGTTTCAGAGGCTAAAATGCTGCCGATTGTGGGAAAGTAGTGCAAACAGATTAGATTGTGTTCTATTTTCTGCCACATTATGTGTCTCACTCTTAAAACTAGGCATTTAACCAATTTGACAGGCAATTCTAAACATATAGACACACATGCTTAGCTTTTAATGCACATTTGTCACTGTTTCCGGTGTTAACCAACCAACTCTGTACTAACATGAATAATTTGCTGTTGCCGCTGACGTAATGAAATAATTTGAGCAGATTTGCATGACAACAAGGGAAACTACTGACACCAATTATGTGTGGTTAGAAGTTTAACCTTTTTTAATTAACCCAAACCAGCTGCCAAAGTTGTTTTTAAATATTTTTTTCTCATTGAAACACTTTGATCAGCTGCAGAAAACTTAACAAAAATTAAAATAAAAAGTCCTATTTCAAATAACATTCATACTAAAATTAATCCTAAAAAGGTGATAGTTGTTGGTAAAGGGGTTGCATTATTATTTTCTAAATGTTATACAATCTCAATTATAATTTGTGATTTAAAGTATAGTATTTTTGATCATGTCATTAATTTCCATAGATATAAGCAGATTTCTTGTTCCTATATTATATTTTCCGCAGATTTGCACAGCAGATCTCTTTTGTCTTTGATTGTTGAATATTTCAGTTCACATGTAACAGTTTAAAGCAGTTGTCATTTCAATGTGACTCTGCATGACTGCAGGTTTTTTCAGCACTGTTGAGCTTTAAAGCAACTTCTGTCTATCGTTTTGGTCATCAAACCTGCAGTATTGATGTTTTAACTTCCTGTCAT
>JAQNCA010000021.1:4325163-4338073 GCA_029783725.1 Acanthurus tractus
TTTAAAGAGAGATAGTCCTTGAGTGAGAATATATGAACCTCATATTTTCAATGCTTGAGTTTCCTCAGAGGCAATACTTAATTACTTTGATGGAAAACAGCCTACCTCATCTGGTAGTGTGACGCAACCCGCTCCCGGTGCTGAAAGTCACTACCATCTGTACCTGTTGCTCTCGGACCTGCTCGAGAAGCCATAGTGGAGACCTGTAAGCAAGACACAACAAGTTAAAGATATAATTTTCATATCTGGTAAAAAAGCAGCAAGGCTTTTGTTTCAAATCAAAGAGACGCTGGCGGTTCAGGCCAATGTTAAAGTATCCTGAAGACAGCATGGCTGGTATTTATTATTGTATTTTTGTTTGGATAATTCATGATAATATCACAAATAACTACTGCCTCAAATGGGGCACACAGGTGAAAACACAGTCTGAAAGGGATTTACACATTGTTTTAAGCTTCTAGTGAAGCAGGAAATATTCAGATCCTCTGTTTATCATTTTACTGGACACTTAAAGCATAAGAAAAATCCTGCATTGAAATGAAGTGTAGTTAAGTAGATGTAAAAAGTGTAAAAAGATACACGAAAAGTAATCTGTTAAATACAACTCGCAACACTTCACCACTGCAAACCCCACAGCTGCTGCGACACTGTCAATCACACTCGCATGCCATTTACTAGTCGTTGCTACGTTAGCACGGGTATTTTACAAGCAAGCACCTAAATTTTAATCTTTCTTCTTAAATTCACTCAGTTTACCAGTCATGTGTCAGTGTAATTTTATTTCACTGCGAGTATTATCATTCACGTTAGCAGGTTTGTGCACAGCATAGAGCAACCGAGAGCTAAGCTAACAAGCTAATGTTAGCTAAAGAGAGCTGTAAGTCAAAGAGTTTCAGTGTTAGTTAGGTTACTATAGGTTGAAATAAATGACAAGCTGTATTAAGAAATTGTCAAGTAACGTTGGTGAAACGTTATACAGAGATTATTTACACCACTTACGTTTTATTTAATGTTTATAAGAAGCATTAAAGCACACACACCAGTTTACTCGGTGAGACCTGCTAACTGCTTTGCCCCAGTGCTTCATACATGCAGGAAATGAGGGAATACAGGAAGTATGACACACAAAACTCTGATTGGTCAGACTTGGTGGTGGGACTCAGCTCTTTCCGTGGGTTCAACCAAAGCTCAGCAATAAGAGCAGGCTCTTGAGGCTCCCAAACAGCTCGTCATTTTACCCTTCTCGCTTTTATAGATCAGTCAAATATGTATATGTATATGTATATGTAACATAATAACTGTTAACAATATAAATCTAACAATTTCCTGAAAACTGTAATTTTGCATCCTTAGTAAAACTTTATTGAATGTAAAAAGATCAAACACCACTAAATAGTTAATTGAATAGCTTAGCAATCTTGAACTGTGTTTTGTGTGTTGGTGACAAGTACAAGATTAATAAATTATGTGTTTCTATAATATACAGAATAAATATAAGACAAATGAGTTATGGGATAATCCTATTATTCTGCCTTGCATGAATTTAGCACAAAATAAATGTCAAAGAAATTAGTTTTGAAACAAGAGTCAGCTCCTGTTTACCAAAGCGATAGATTTTTAATATATTTTAAATTCATCTTCACTCAAAATTTGTTAAGGCTTCCCTGGTGCCCCTCGGTGACCTCCATTTAGAAACTCATGGGTCTATCCTTAAGGTCAACAAGTAAACTAAGCTAAGATGGGCTAAATATCTTTTTTTTTTTTTAGACAAATAAAGCTTAAATCACAAGTGTAATAATAATAAAAATCAAGTCATGACAAATATTTATTTATTTCTTTATTAAATCATTGTCTTACCAAAGCAACAAAGATCAAAATTCACATACTTTAAGCACAGTTTCCCATTTAATGCTGTGCATCATTGTCAAAAGTAAAGCTAAAGTAGGAAGAAAAAAAAATTGCACATCCACGGTTTGAAAGAAAAAAGTTCAAAATAAAAAAAAGTGACACATGGTGATACGAATGGGTATGAGCATAAGCATATTTCCAAATATTTGTGAACATTTGTGTATGCTGTGTTCTGCATTTTGGAATGGACTCCATCACTGATGGTCAACACAAATATTAACACAGTCCCAAGTAATCAGTAGTCAAACAAATAAATTACACAGAATACTGACAAACTGGCAAAAACCTTTAAAAGAATTAATATTTATTATAAAACAAAACAAGACAAATAATGACATCAAATGTTCAAAAGTAAAACTGCAAAACTTGGGCCAAAAAAGTGTCTTTTTTTGTTCTGCTCTGGACTGAGACAAGGTGTGACGTCGAATCAAAAACTCACACAACTGTTTATTTTACTGCAAACAATATTTTAAAATTGTAACAATTTCAATTGTGTGAAAAAAGCTGTATTTTCAAAATAGTATGAAGAGCCCAATTGAAACTGAATAGGTGTATGGTATGGTGGCCTCAAATATGTAACCCAACAATATGAACTGATATCTGTGAGTAAATGCAGTGTACTATGAAACTAATATGTACATATGTGCCCAGTATACAGTATATAACTGTAAAGCAAATAATGAGTGAAAAGTGAATACAATTCTGCAACATAAAGCCTAATTGCTTCAGGAATTATTCCAGCCATGTTATGATAGTGTTAAGATATGATATTTTTTGTGGACAGATATAAGAATAAATGCACAATGTAAACATACAAGAATTATGTCAACTGAGATATTTGCGAGTACGTTTTTTAATCTCTGCTCTACACTACCCAAAACCTTGAAAGAAACTTTGTTTCACGGCCAATGACTGTGACTCCGTTGATGTATGCAAGTATGTTGCTACCCTCTCTCCCTCCCTCTCTCTTTGTCTCTCTCCATCTATGTTTAAACTATTCTTCCATTCCTTTACTGTAAACCATTTACCTTGACCTACATTGTACCTTTGAGACTGCAGTAGTTTTACCATTACTATGGTAAAATTTACCATCAAAGTGTCATTACAATTACTTTGTTAATACACGTTTCTTACATCGGGTACAGTAAGTAACCAGAAAATGTGGAGTGGACATATTGACCGGCATAAAGTCCTGCAGCCTGGTCAGATGGCAGTTGTATATGCACAGTGTCTCCTTGTCGTAATGGGAGGACGGCACTCCCTGATGCCTGATCCAGCAAGCCCTTTTTGTATTCATCATATGTGTACATGACTGGCTCATTGTTCTTCATCAGTGCCACCCACACATTGCCTCCTTTGCAGTGAACATGGTAAGCGAAGTAGTAGATCCCTGGTATGCTGCAGGTAAAAATACCACTTTGGGGATTGTAGTCCTGATTGCCATTGTGCAGGAGTTTGTCAAAGATGACGGGCGACCCAACAGGAGGGAATGGATTTGTAAGCTTGGCTGTGAATGCTGGCATCTCCATGCCAGCTCCACCTATTTCACCTCCATTCTGTGGCCTCTTGTAAACCTGTTTTTGGCCATTGTATGGGCCACTCACTGGAAGAATCTGTCCAATGTCAGGAGTTGTAGCAGGTAGTCCTGGAGGACCAGGAGGTCCTGGTTGTCCTGGTTGACCTGGAAGTCCAGGGGGGCCGCTTGCGCCAGGGTTACCTTGAGGACCAATATGACCAGGGAGTCCTGGCTTACCATCGCCAGGATAGCCAGGTTTACCGGGCAAGCCTGTTTCGCCTTTTGGCCCTGGCAGCCCAGGAGGTCCAATTGGTCCCCCCGGTCCCGTAAGCCCTGGAATACCCTGTGGACCCTGATGACCTTTCTCTCCAGGTTGTCCCCCCTCTCCTCTTGGTCCGGGTAGTCCTAAACCGCCAGGGGCACCAAGTAAACCTTTAATTCCAGGTTCTCCTTTTGGGCCAATGGGCCCTTGAAAACCTCTTGTTCCTGGTTGTCCAACCACTCCCGGTAAACCTGGCTGTCCTGGAAGACCCGCAAGCCCAATTTCACCCTTAATTCCTGGATATCCTTTGGGTCCCTCAGCACCATCCTCACCTTTTTGCCCTGGGAAACCAAGGCTACCTGGGGGTCCAATTGGACCTGGTGGGCCAGGTATACCGCTTGGACCAGTCGGACCGATGACCCCAGGAAGACCCCCTTGACCTTTGTCACCTTTTAGGCCTGGAGGTCCAGGGAGACCAGCATGTCCCTTGTGACCCTTAGGTCCAGGAAACCCTGGTTTTCCATAGCCAGGCAAGCCTGGACCCCCGGGTAAACCATGAGGACCTGGTTCCCCTTTCCCTCCAGAGAGCCCTGGTTGCCCTCTGAAACCATCTTTTCCTGGTTTCCCTACTCCTGGCAAGCCTGGTTGTCCTGGTTGGCCTCTTTCACCAGGTGGCCCCGCAAGACCCGGTTCTCCAGCAGGTCCAGGCTTTCCTGGTATCCCTGGCTGTCCAGGGAGACCATTCAGGCCAGGTTTACCAACTCCAGGAATGCCCGCATGTCCAGGTGGACCTGGTGGTCCAATAGGTCCTTTTAAACCCGGCAAACCAGGTAGACCAATTCCTTTGTCCCCCTTGAAACCTTGAGAACCAGGAATCCCAGGAAAACCTTTTTGGCCAGGTTCCCCTGGAATACCCTGCTGTCCAGGCAGTCCCTGACCTCCCGGTTTTGAAATCCCAGGAAGTCCAGGTGGACCAGGGAGCCCTTGAGGCCCAGGAAGTCCAGTTGGTCCCTCACCACCACCAGGACCAAGGTCACCTTTTGATCCTTGCAATCCAGGTCCTCCAGGTTTTCCTGGCAATCCTGGCATGCCAGGTTTTCCGATTCCTGGGTAGCCTTGAGGACCGGCAGGTCCTGGCTTTCCTGGTAACCCAGGCAATCCTTGGCCTGGTAGGCCAGGGGGCCCTTGGGGTCCTGGTGGTCCTGATGGTCCTGGGGGGCCCTGAACTCCTTGTGGTCCTTCTCTGAGACCTTCTCCACCAGGACCAGGGGGCGGTGGTCCTTTAGCTCCCCTGGGGAATGTTTGTCCTGTAAAACACAAGGTAGATAAAAGTGATTATTAACTAAATTAAGCAACAATAATCAAAAATTAATTACAAATGGCTTGGAATAAAACATGCAAACATACATTTGTACATATGTACATTAAGATACATATATATATATATATATATACAAGTTTAAAAGGATTTTGTCCAAGACAAGACAAGCATGCAGTGCTTGAGGGGAATTTTCCAAAATTAATTTGACCCCACCTTTGCTATCAGTCAGTGGTCTCTCTTTGCCTTTGAGCATCGGCAGCTGAGGCAGTAATGACACTTCTTTGCCATATGGCAGATGTGGCATCTCGTTCCCCATAAACTGTTGCTGAGGATACCCATCATTGTACTGTGGCAAAGGCTGGTGCTGCTGTGGTGGCTGTTTATGTCCATAATATGCCCCACCATGTGCCAGGTGTAATAAACACAGCTGGAACACAGCAATGAATGGAAAGGAAGGATGGAGGGATACAGCAACCATCTTCTGCAGTGGAGAAGAAAATAAGATAAAATGTTACAGTGTGTTGAGTGCTTAGAGTTTGCAAATAGGTCTCTTTGCAACTGACAAAGAGCTGCACTCAACATATCATATCATATGGTATGCATGTACTATTCATTCTATTTTAAAATTTGCCATTCAGTCTAACGTCTCATTTTCAATAAACCAAAATAATTCCTGATTTTTGTTTTGCATTCTCATGGATTCATAAAAGAAAGTAAGAGCATTTACATCATCATGAAGTCTCAGACCAAATACACTGTACTCTCACTCAAGAGCTGAGGTTTAGCATACAAGGCTACGTCCTACAAAACCAAACCCATTTGCATTTAAGGAGATCCCAAAAGCTTTTATACTTCTATAAAACCAGAGCAGTTTTTATGCGAGTCCATGACCAGCAGTCTTTATCTTTCATCGTCAGCTGAGTCAAGGAATGGTTTTAAAAGCCAACACACCGGCTTTTAGAAAACCCACTGTGGTCAAACCAAAAAGAAACAAAAACCCTTCACCGCTTGACTTAAAGTAATCTCCCTCTTGTCCGTCCTTCCCCTTGTTTGCACATCCATTTAATCATACTGTGTAAAGGTCTCGGAGTCTCATATCTTTGAAGTGAATTACATTGAGCACACGCTGATAAAACATATATCGTAATCAAGAGGCCCCGCAGGGGATGTGGTCACTTTTGAACATAATCCCTAATCCTTTAAACATGTCTGTGCTAAAGAGATTGGCTAAGTGCTGCCAAGAGCGCGGTGTGAAAATAAACGGTGATGGGTGAATGTGTGTTTTCCTCTGCTGTGGTATTTGTGTGTCCTCAAACAGTCCCAAAGAGATCAAAGTTTTTGGAGAGCTGAAATAATTGAAATAGAACTTGCTTACATTTTTTTTGAGCAATTATCTAAAAAAAAGCAAGCTGAGTATTGTCAGGCTGAATATGTTAGCTGTGGAATAAGTTGTGTAGTTTATCTGCACAATCACTTTCTCACAGACACAAATGAGTTTCAGAGTAGGCAATGTAAAAGCAGAAATGGAGGTTATGTTTCTCCTCTACTTGCCCTCACTTTACGGTGCTTTTCTGGGTCTTTTCCAAGGCATGAGTGGGATGGTGGTCAAGCGCGGGATCCTGCCAGGTGTTAGCTGCAGCCCTGCCAGGCCCTGGGAAAATATGAACGTCAGGTTTGATGAATTTCAGGTGGTGACCTTTCGCAAAGGCCTGGGGTATGTAACACTACGCTGCCATCCCCACCTGGCAGACATATTTTGGCCTTGATACAGTTATGCTGAGACACACATATTTCCTTGAGGTATGAAGGGACGGGGGTCTTAAAAATAAATGTTGCAGAACACTAAAGGCATAAAAGTGTATCTTTGCAGCCCATTTCAGAGTGAATTATCAGTATAAATCATTCTCTGGTTTTATTTTGGCTTTTGTTTGTGTAGAGAATTGAAAAGTCTGAGGCTAAAACACTCTATTTTTCTGCAGCTACAAAGACTCATGCCTAAGCTAATCCACAAAGCTGCTAAGAGCAGTGTATAGTACATATCGGTATAAAAGATGCAAAAATGCATAAGTAGAAAAGGGAAAAATTCTACAGATATACACAATATAAACACATCATTATAAGTATGTACAAATAGGAGATTGGCTTAGACAGCCAAATGGCCATATGAACAACTTAAGTTGTTTAAAATCAAGTTTTTTTTTGGACATAGCTGACTGAATTCTGAACTATGAAAGTAAAAGATGCTTGGTACAATGTATAGATCCAGCACCATGGACAGAGCCTGCAGACACTGTCCGTCTAATGTAGTCTGTATACACTGTGTCACTGTCACTGACTTCTGTTTTATTCCACTGTTCATCTAACAAAGCATCAGAAAATGAAGTTCTTTAAGATCATAAAAACACAATGTTCTTTTGCTTTTAAACTGCTGTCTTTTTTCTTCACAGAATTTCATGTTGAAACATAGACATAATATTTAAAAAATAAGGTAAACAGACAATCTTCCAGATGACTGTTTAACTATAACTATGAATAAACTGACTTGTTAATTAAAAGCAGAAACTAAGTATTTATTTATTGGATCATCCAATTAAACAAATCTAAAACTGCTATAACAAAGCCAGGAGGAGGGGGGCTTAGCAAAAGGACAGAGGTTTGTCAGATAAAAGTCTTAGGTGTGCGTCTTGACATTTCTGACTAATGTTTGGAAAAATTGAATAATCATAAATCAGATTTAAAACAGACTGAAACTTGGTTATCCAAGGATTTAAAAAATAGCGAAACTTTTTTTTTTATGTCAAACCAGCATGAGGTTGATTCTTAGATATTAATCTTCTAAATTGAACATGATTTCACACGGGGGAATGTTGAACTGATTATCGCTGTAGTCTGAAACCTTGTACTCCCACAATGCAACCTATTCACTGCAGACAAAAAAAAAGGAGCATATGCCTGGCGAGGAAACGAGACGACCTCCATAAAACAATAAGTCAGCAAAACAAAGAGGACAGATCGGTGCTTTTGGAACATACGTTCCCTCCAACCTCCAAGGATATGTCAAGTCTTCATGGCTTACAGAGACACGGCAGACAAAAACACATCCTACTCCATTTACAGAACGAGCTTCAGGAGTAACAAAAGCTCCAACGCAACTGCTGGCAGAGCTCCATCTGTCTAAACTTTTGTCTCAGAGTACTTGGGTAAGGGTTAAGGACAGTGTGAAGCACTGGGACTGTGCAAGAGACAAGTCTGTTTTTTTTCACCAGACATTTGGATATGTCAGAGGATAATGATTTGTTTTTTGGCCTCCAGTTAAATATTTCACAGCAGTGATGCTGCTGCGCCGTAGATGGTGGTATGTGCTCAGGTTGTCTATCACATTGGATAGAAATAGTTCAGGTGGTTTCATGTTTTCTTTGGGTATGAACAGTATGTACAATGATGCATGTTTAACTTTTGACCAAACACCTTATGGACTAAGTTTTCTCTCTCTTAAAAGAAAGCCCTAAGGCTGCCATCTGGGCACAGCTTGCTACTTTGGCTGTGAAACAGTAATATACATTATTATCATCAAGTGCCAGAAATCTTTGAATTTCAATTGTTGGACAGTTTAAAACTGAGCAAGTGTGCGTGATTTATGTGATTAAGTGTGAGTATTGAGGGAGGCACTGAGGCAAAAATTGCATGTATTGCCTGCTGAGAACAATCAATGTCTGAGACCAGTGAGAAAGTTGCACAAAAATATAATCTAAATATAACAGAATATGATATAATATATTATCAAAATATTTGTATATAGAATAATTGATGATGTTACAAATGGATTATTGGGCTTTCAATAAAGTTGTATTACAAAAGAAATGCTATCGTAAACTGTTGTCATGAAACACTAACATTACTCAAAATGACTACATGGAGCGCAGTTCTATATTATCTTTTCTTGACTGATGTTCAATCTTAATTTCAGGAGAGAATCAACTTTAGTTGAAAAAAACAAAGAACAAAAGCAAGCAAGTACTCCAGGACTACTTTTTGGCCCTGAGTAGTGTCTGAAGGTGCATAAGGTTAAATAGGGCAGTTTGTATGCAGCCTAACAGGCCAAACCCAGGGCAAACAATGTTTATACTGGTAAAACATTCAGGTAAGTCCTGTCTTTATCCTGTCTTTATTTGAAGTTTTGTACCTACTTTATTTAAACTGTCTTAACATGCCTTTTTTAATGAAAAAAATGTGAGATGTTCTCAAAAACTGTATTTCAATCTTAAATACAATATTTTGATGCTTTAATCAAGTCGACATCTATCTCGTAATATGAAGTTCACTGACTGAATTGACAATTTTGAGCCCAAAATGAGAGGTAGAGCACTTCTGATAAAAAGTTTTGCACTCTGATCTCTGTGGGCATGAAGTTGAAAAAAAATGGAATCATAAAGTAATAACGGCACCACAAACTGTCCAATCCCTCATCCTTTTAAAACATCCTGTGTTATTGCATTCTGCTGCCAATGGAGAATCTCAGCTTGGCCCATGGCATCAAATACACAAACATGGGGTCTGTTTATAAATTACAGCGGTTTAAAAAAAAAAAAAAAAAAAACGGGGTTTTTTTTTTTAAATAAAAAAAAAAAAAAAAAAAAAAAATAGAAAAAAAATTTAAAATAAAATTTAAAAAACAAAAAGGATAAATAAAAAAAAAAAAAAAAAAAAAAAACTGGAACAATTTCATGGTATTTGTACTTTAATATTTCCATTGGAACTCTATGCCTGAGTGCTCTTTACATGTGAAAGCAAATGTGATTTACTCCAATAAAGCTACCAATTACTTTGAAGAGAGGGGCTTTGATTACACAAAGTCCATATCATCAGTCATCTTTTGGTTTCCAGACAGTGTAATGGGAAAGCAATTGGAGAAACAGTGTCTGGACCACAGACTGGAGCTGGGAAAAGTATTGAATTATATGCACTTTACACTGTCTGTTTAGTCTTGAGAACACTATATAGCAAATGTTTCGACACAACTAATAAAGTCGCTTTCAAACTCATCTTCTCCAGGTTTGTTTTTCAATTTTCTGTCACACACGCTGCTGCTTGGGCTCAGGTGGTTTAGATAACGTGCCTGGTTAGGAAATTTAGATGCTAACTTCCAGGAACTACTTTTCCAGCACAACCATTTGCTTTCAATAATAACTCATTGATCAGCAAATATGCAGTGATGCGGGAAGATTTATTGAGCTATTTTAAAAGTAAAAACAGTGTGGAAAAGAAATTCCGTGCAATTTCGGGTCTTTCGCAGTACAGCTAATCTGTCTGACAAAATAATTCTAACCAGAATTTGCAAACCGGAGAGTTTGGTCTGGGTTATCATCAAGGCACTGAAGTTTATGCTTTTCGCATGCTGTTGGAGACTGACCAGAGATCTGTGTGGTTCATCTGATAAAAAACTGCAAATGAGAAAGGACTCAGATTTTGTTTTCTGTAAAAGTAGCCGAAACAGATGAGAAGATTTCAGAAGCTTTTCATTGCCGAGCTGTTTTGTGTGAGTAAAAACATACAAATTGGGTCATTTTAACCTGACTGTTTCTTGCATGCACATGTTGCTAGAAACCCCATCGACCAAATCTGTAAAACTGAATAAAATTTGTCCTGCAGTGAAAGCTCTAAATCTTACAAATCACTCACTTAAGAAGGCGTAGGCTTGATTTTCAGTTAACTTTATGAGCTCTAAAGTCAAACATCGGCTGTCAAATAGAAGTTTTAAGAGGAAAAGTGGCTCTAAATATTTGTGAAATTTAATCCTAAATGTGGTAGTAAGTTTTTTTTAAGTCCCACATCAGATAAAAGTCACAGTAAAAGTCAGGATGGAAAACTTTGGTTTCTGAGTTTTATCTTCTAGACACTGAGTCAATTCTTAAGAATGATGTTCAATTGGAAGAATGAAAAGCCCAAAGACTCATGATTAAAGGGACTCAGCCCAGGAACTGAAGCTCAAGTGTCTCAGAAAAAAAACACACAGGGATCTGAAGGTCTTAAAAGCCTTGATGATGTGAATCCTGGAGTCAAACACCAACCTGAGGCATCTCTGATCAAATGATGTGAGAGGAAGTTTTTAGATTTTGGGATTGTTTTCAGGAAAGTCTCATGCAAAATATCCCAAGATACACAGTTTAAGTATTACGGACTAAGTAGCTGAGCTTGTTTGTAATTTTTTTAGGGGTTTAGAGGTTTTGGGTTTTTCCTTCAGGGGGAATCTGTAAATTTTAAAGTCTGATGTTTAAAAGAAACCACAAAAAGCTTTAAAGAAAAACCTGAATTCTCCGACCCAAATGTTTCAGGGGAGTAAAAGTTTGATCTTCGGGTGAATTAATGAATTTTGAAGTCCAACATCCAGAGGGAGTCTCAAATGCTCGGAGAGATCCAGCTGTGCGTCCAACCAAATCTCTCAGAGTATTAGCGGACGGCTCAGAAGTTCTGAGCTCATGATTTCAATCCTTGGGAGGATGTGTCAGTTTGAAAAAATGTCCACAAGTGAAAAGATACAAAAAAAAAAAAAGACAGTTTAAGTTTCTTTCCAAATGGCTCATGGTGTGAGAGGGATTCTGGGATGTTTAAACATGAGGGCTCAAACCTGGTCTGTCCATGAAAACTGGAAGATCGCAGAAAACACGGCTGAAATGTCTCGGATCAGATTGTAAGAGGATGTTTTCCAGCTCTTAGAAAGTTCATTTAATGCTGAAAGTTTTGCTGCCTGTAAACCAGATTATTATATATTAAATATATTAACTTTTATATGCCGTTTCTACAATTTAGCGGGATTATTGCCTTTTTCGTAATAATAGGGTCTGTCAGGGAATTAAATCGACATTTAACTATACAAACAAACACAACGTTCATCTATTCTGTGTCTGGGAGCTATTAGACAAGACAGTTGAGTTTCACATGACAAAATATAAATTGATTTGCTTCGTTTGAAAGCAGGAAAACCTCAGTTTCTGTCGCACCATGTTCCTGAAGGAACAACATTTAAATGCATGAGTGTATTCAGACAAAGAGTTTCTTGACTTGACATCCTTAAATCCCATCGTGTGCTCCACACAAAGACCAAACATGATTCATTTCTTGCTTATTTTCTGCTTATTTTCTTTCAGTCTTTGTGCAAAACCCCTCAAACACCTCCACAACCCTCGCTTGATGACAATCCCATACAACAAAGATTGGCTGGCCTCGGATCGGATGCTGGTTTCTCTGAACCTCTTTGCCAACACTTACAACCACAGCCTGCTCCTCTTGGTGATGAGCCACAAGTCTTTTATCACCTCCAGCTCGGCTTTGAAAAATAATCAAATTTCCATTTCTCCTCTGTTTCTCCTCAGTGTTCCTCTCTTGACCGATTCCAGATGGAGGACTCGGCTCCTCTGTAAATAAACGACGGGGAACAGAGGCATGGCGTTGCTTACAGATAGGTGCCAGTCTTAATTGCTTGTGGTCCGTCCAGGCTTCTGTGTTTTAAACAGATTGCAGTGGGTCTTGTTTTACAGTGAGAGCAGGCAGATCACGGCTGCGGGACAAACTGCAAACATATCTCAAAGTTCAAACCTGAAGTCCTGCATTGAAAATTTTACTTACATGTGAAAGAAGAACCATCAAAACATACTTTAGTATCATATGTATATGTTTGATTTAGTATAATTGGCTTGCACCTCATCTTACATTTATGCAAAATCATTATTGGAATACAATTACTGATGGATAAATTATAAATGCTGCAGGTGGTAAAGTTGGATGAACTCTTGTTCAGTTTCTGTACTGCTGCATAGCTTGTGAATTTGATGAAGGGATCAATAAAGTTTTTATCTAACGCAGTGCATCATAATTTAATCTGCAAAGCAAGTTTTTAAGTAAATGC
>JAQNCA010000021.1:4369190-4388041 GCA_029783725.1 Acanthurus tractus
TCAAAATGAGCAAAACAAATGAAAATCTGATATGCAAAAAGCTGCAGGTCCTGGAAATAAAGTTTTGCAGTTGACCTCTGCAGAGTCCCGCTGTTTTTTTTCCCTCCACGCTCTCTTCTGTTTGAACAGGTGGAGCTTCTGTGTGATTACAAAAAAATCACTGCATCATTCTTTCCACCTGTGGCTCAGAGTTGGCTGATTACTCCTATTGACCAGTAGATGGCGACAGATTCTTTTAGTTTTACAGCACAGGTCTAAGTTGAGTCACAGCTCAACTGATTTAACCCACAAAAGCAAGATTTAACTGTTATGGCAAAATTTACAAAATGAATTCATTTTCCCACCTCTAATAGAAATTAACAGTATTTACTAGACCTACTACTAGACTTCTACTACTGCTGTTACTGTTAATTGTGCTGGAAAATGTAAAAAATAAATCACTTGAATGATTTTTTCCTGTATTTTAGATTAAAAATGACCATTTACTCACACACTGTGCTGACTTGATTGTACTCATTGTAGGATACAAGGCACTTTCAAGTACTTGTATTTCCACTTAAAGCAGAAAAGTCACATTTTATACTGTACTCCACATCATTATTTGACTAGTTAGACATCTTTTAAGTCTGGCTTATTTGCAGGATTGATCCTTTAATACAGTGTTGACATTTTAAAATGTTTCTTTTACAAATTAAAAAACCCAAAAGAATGTATAATGCTTTAAATGATCACAGCCTGCAGCTACAACAGCAAAATGCTGATGAAGTACATTTTGTAATTGGCTTCTTCTGAGTATTTTCCAAACCTTTTCACTGTTACTTTTACTTTATTTTAGAATCTACACACAGGTTATCACACTGACACTGTCAGATACACAAGAAATGCACACATACACTTGAAATGGCACAAATAACTGAAGAGTAATCGCCTCTCATTTCTAGCTGAGATGATGATGTGCAACTTTCTGTCATAGTTGTGTCAAAATGTTTCATAAATGCTGAGTGAGTTTTTACACCTCTCCCTCCCCCTCGCTTTAACTGCTCAAGATGGACAGACAGACAGACAGACGGACGGACAGACAGACAGGCAGGTGTGCAGACAGCCAGATGGACCCTGATACAAAATAGCCAGATAGCCAAGCTGTCTATCTTTAAACCGAGTTGGTGGTGTCACCCTGCCAGTCCCACATGTTTGTGGAGCTCCAGGAACTCTAGAGGAGAGTGCTGAGTCGTAAATACCTCTGTTTTTAAACTGCCCGCTCCCATAACGCAGGGAGGGGGGAGGAAGAGGAGGAGGAGGAGGAGGGGGAGGAGGAGGAGGTCAGCGAGTGTCTCTGTGTTTGAGATAAATCGGTGCTTTGTGACACTGACTTGGCATCTCCGGGTGGAAAACATATGCAGGGTTTTACATTGCAGCCGACAAATCAATCCTCAATAAAAATCAAATTCGACGTTACTTTTCTCATCTTCTTCATACCGACAATTCCACCGCGGTGTAAGTGTCTCTTTCTGCCATGTATCTGTTTTTACGCTGGGAGGAAATGTCAAGCAGGTGGTCCTGTTTGACTTCCTGGTAATGTACTGAAAATAAAATAAAATAAAATAAATGTGTTTTTACTATAAAGTCACTCACACGCTTATTGTTAAGAAACTGTCAAATCTTACAGAAAAACCAACCAGTCAATTCTGTTGGACATTTTTTCATTTTCCTTTCAAAATAAAAACCTCAAATGACGGCAAATCCCTTTCGAAGTGCAGGCACACGTACAAACACACTCAAATCCCACTTTTATCGACATTAAAAGTCTCTTAGACATCATTCACACCTTCTCAAAGCCCCATACACACATACAGGGACACATAACAAATCCACACCGGCTTTTGTGTCACACAAAAGCTCTCTGGTGCTGAGAGAAGTGTCCCTAAAAGGCCATTTACAGCTGCTTCGACATGTACTGTATTGACCAGGCGAGGCAGACAGGTCGTAAAGGGGCTGATTAAACGGCCCCCTGGTGGCTGTGGATGTGAGGATTGGATGGAGACAGGTGTTTTGACTTACCGAGAGAGACTGATGGATAATGGCTTGGCGTCATTACTGTGAGAAAGATAGAGTTTTTAGTCGTCCCCCCCCGCATGAAACGGGATAGAGTATGTAATTTATTGGATTTCAGCACAGAGAGTCAGCACAGGGTGGCTGCAAGAGTTTGTGACGAGGTTATTAATGAAAATGTAATTGTGACACATGCAGCACATTAAAATCATTGTTTACTGGGGCTACAAGCTTACTGGCTCTAATACACTGATTTATCAAGTGGGAAATAGAAATCCTGGCTCTGCTGAGGTCAAGAACGGCCATAAATACCATCCACACTCAATAAGATTAGTAACACTATACAAAATCCTTCTTATTTAGAGCACATTTCCTCTTTTTTGCTCCCTGGAGGTATTTTTCTCTTCTGATACAGAGTCTTTAACTCCATAAAAGTCCTCTCCCATGACTACAGGAGCGCTGCATGCAGTGAAAATTCTCTTAGAGCTCTGATATCTACGTAAATAATTTAAAATGTTGAGAAAAAAATGTAAAACTGCAGTTAGAAGCTTCTCAGCAGGGAAATAATCATTGCAGAATAACAACATATACAACAAGGAGCCAAATCGCCAGGATTTGATGTTGGCATTTTCATTCTGCAAACCACTGATATGTTAAAACTTGAGGTTTCTATGTTTAAGATCTGGTGAAGTTGAGGCAAAACCACTTGGTTAAGGTTGAGAAAAGTTCATGTAATTTGCTTGAAATATCTGGTTTTGTCACCGGAAGCGCCGTCGAAAATCCTTCCATCGTCACACATTCACGCTCACGACAATCGAATCTGTATCATATTTCTTTGGACTGAGGAACTTTTTTGTGAAAGACTTTGCCCCATTTTATCAAATCCACAGCCAGAACAGCTGAGTCACTTCCCATAGTCCTCTGTAAGCTTATAAACCCTGTTTTTTTTAAGGAGCGCATCACATCGTTTTCTGCCTGCTGAATCATTTCCCCTCCCGTCTAGTTCTACTGACTCCCAGACATCCCCTGAACCCACCTTCTGAATCAAATGACAGCACAAATATACAAATCTTACTAATTATTGAACATCTACATTTCACATTTATACATTCATACACTGCAGGAAAAGTCAGAAACGTGAGCCGATTGCTGAAAAATGTGCAAAAATTCAACTTCTCCAAGTCAAGTCAAATAAACCAGAACAAACTTTATTTTCCTACCGCTAACAACTGTCATCAAATCATCAGGTCAAAACTAGCGTGGTGTGTAAGAGGGTAATTATAAAGCACTCAACATGGGCTCTCATGCCAAACACACACACACACACACGCACACACACACAGACACACACACACCTGGGCAAATGAAGGTGAAAGAAGAAAAGAGAGTTGACCGCAAGATTAATGGCAGCGTGTCAAGGAGAGGAACCACTGACAGCTGGAGGACTCCGGCTGAGTCTTGACGCAATTCGGGTCACACACACACACACACACACACACACGTCCACATAAAGAAACACACATTCGCACGTATCCGCAGGTCAGCCTTTATTTGGTTACTTCGGTATGATATTCCTCTGATCCAGAATAAAAAGCTGACTTTGAATAGAAAACTAATTCATTTCAAAGCAATTTATTTTCGCTCTGCACGCCATCTGAAGCCGAACAATGGCCATAATTCTGTTACGGCTCTGACGTCTGCTGAGGAAAAACTCTGCCTGTGACTCAACCGTCTGTGACCCTCCTGCATCAGAAACTAACCCAGTTTTTTTAAACCACAGCAGCGGACGGTTCTTAAAGCGTCAGGCACTTATTTTTGGTGCAACCCCACCCAGCTCCAAGGTGAAGAAAAGATCACTTAAAGGGCTTTGTTAAAGGGGAACTCCTTGGATGTTACTCATCAAAGCCTGTTTACAGGGATTAAGGAGAATGACTACATATGTGAGTTGTACAAGTACTTAAGATGCGTTCAATTTGAACTGGGAGGTCAGAATTTTCAAGTGCCAGATGGGAATTTTGACTGGAATGTCCCATGCACAAGTCAGATCTCCGACCGTCAAGGTGGATTTCCGAGGTAGATTTCCGACTTTAATGATGTTCTGCAAACTCCAACTTTAGGAGAATCTCAACAACCGGTTAAACAAAGAAAAATCCAAGATGGCTTCATCTGTCAACAGGAGTGGAAGATGCAGTAATATTATGTATCTATGGACATGCAGCAACAGTGTTTATATATGAAAAATACCACATAATGTATTGTTATTAACTGGTATTGCTAACATGGTTATCAGCTGATACCCTGGCTGGTAACGGGCATGATTGGTTTCCTAACTCATCGCACTGAAACTCCCTTAACCTCAGGTGTGACATCATTTTCAACCCAAACTCCAAACTCTGGAGGTAATTGGAACTCAGCATTACATGTCTCTAGAGGGCGCTGTGGAGAATCTGATCAATTTGTCACTGGAGTTTGCGGTTAAAGACTAAAGAAAATCTGGTGATGTGCAAAGTGAGTTTCAGGCCTCTGTGGTTGTCTTTCAGTTCTGCTTGAGGCTAATTACTCAAGGTCTCCATAGACGCTACCAGCATGACACCCCTGAGTCTTAAGTTGCATTGTGGGTGATGTAGTCAGTAAGAGAATACCTGAAATAAAAAGGATGATGTTTCTGTTTGTGTTGCATCTATTTTGATCTTTTGTTGTTTCAAAATGTCCATCATAACTCAGACAGTTACATCAGTCACATAGTTTATTATATGAAACCTATTTTTCACAAGACTCTCTTAAAGAGACAGTCTGACTGCATGGTAAAGGGGATGCAAAAAGTTGCAGTTCTGATGCAATTTGTCTTTTATTTTCCCACCAACAACTAAAGAAAATAATCGAAATTCCTTTTCTAAATATTGCCCCTGCCAACCCAACCCCCCCTCGCTCTTCCTCTCCTCAGGGACAGTCACAGACTCCCAGGGGCTCAGTCTTCTGTCAAGGGCCATATGGTACCGTCAGAGCTGTGTGTGTGCTTACGTCCAAGAGTGTGTGTTTGTGTGTGTGTGTGTGTGTGTGTGTGTGTACGTGCTGGAGAGGGAGGGCAGTCGTGGCTCAAGGTGTCAGAAGGGAGGGTGGTTTAAATTTAACCGCAACAGGGCTGATATCTGCATGGCAGGTCGTGTGTCGTCCCCCCTCCCCCCCCACGCTCTCTCCTTCTCTTTTCACACACTCACTCACTCACACACACACACATTCTGTCTTCACAGTCATCATACACACACACTCACACGCACATAACGGTTCCCTCAGTCTCAGGACCCGCTCCTCTTCCTCCTCTTCCTCTCTCCCACCCATCAGACCACCTGGATTGTACAAGAGGCCAGCTGAGGACACGGCAGAGGAGAGAAAAAGGGGGACGCTCGCTCACAGGCGGGAAGGAGAGCAGAGCAGAGCAAACACACACACACACACAGACAGAGGATAACGCTTCATCTGAGGCGGCAGGCTGAAGGCACAGCCAGTGGCACTGCAGAGGCACAACAGCACAGTGAGCTAAAGCTTCGCTGCAAGAGGTAAGACCGGAGCTCGGCTTTGAGACGCCGTGTGAACGGGGACATGAATGTGTGTGTGTGCATGCTCCGTACCTGACAGAGCTAATATTCATCTCTTTTATTTAGCCGGCAAATATGCAAATAGAAAAGGTTGCATCTGTGCATGTTTGGGTTCATCAGCATTCACATTGTCTGTATAGAAAATTGGCAAAATGTTAAATTGCAAAGTGGTAAAAGAAAGATATTTGGAGTTTTTCTTTTGCAAGAAATGACCGCAGTTTAGCCCTGCATTATATCTATTTTTTCAATTTGGCACACATAGTTCATTAGTGGTGTATTTGAATTAAAAACTTTTCTTATTTTACTGTGAATTTCTGTAAATAAACATCCCATTGTGCAGTCTGCTGGGAACAATAGCTTAAAGCACAGATGAACTGAAACGTCTAACTCAAATGGATTTACAGATCACTTAGTGAGCGGGATGTAATCTGCGTTGTGGCAGCTTTTCTGCAAGGTTGCTGCTAAACAGACAGTAAGAGATTAGAGGCCAGTAGAAGGAAACTACAGGAGGGTCTCAGAGTCACAGGGGAATGTCTGCTGATTTAATTTAAGCTAATTGGATTTATTCAGCCGAGAGACAAAGTAGCCTCGCTGTGAAGTTTATTTGGTTATTTATGCCTTTCATTTGCACATGGCTCTCAGTATTCTGGCCAAAATTGATGCGTTCGAGCTTGAAGTGTTTGGCAGACTTACAGTAAATCACCCATGCTTTTCAATTGAAATTGCTGACAAGGGTAAAACATGATACTGCCCCGGCGGTGGCAACACACCCTGTGGTCAATTCATCCACCACATCAAGGCTGCAGGGATAATTCATCTTCCCCTGTGCAGTGATACTTGTCTCGAGCGGACGCTGGTGCTGCACGATGGGTCGTATTGGTTGCAGTTTAGGGGGGATTTCCAAAGGGCAGCGTGTCCATGAGAACCTGCAGCGGTGACATCCAGTATTTAAGTGCAGGGTGGACGGGTGAGGGAGGGAGGGGGGGTCAAGTTACGAGGCCTTCACTCGCATCTCAGTTTGGAAACACGCTCAGAGGAGTGCGAGAAGGCGAGAGACAACAACAAAATGTCAAGCCAGTGAAGCGTTTTAACCTAATCGTTAAACTCAGTCGCACATGTTCATATTTTTGACTTTGTTTGGAAAAAATAAATGCCAAAGCTGTTATCACATGCTCAAACGGGATGCCCCTGCACCGGCATCTATAGCTTGATGATGTGTCGGTATGTGGTGGTTGGCATAGCGAAAGAGAGATGTTACCAAGAACAAGGATTAGCATAGCTCTCGAAGAACATCACCACGCTTTGAGGCCTGTGGTCGCTCACAGGATATGAAAAAGGAAAGCTGCATTTATAGCCACGTAAATGGCTGATATCACATTTTAAGAGGAAGATTTGCTGCTGTTTATTAGACAAAGTAAGCTCCCTTTTCCCTGCTATTTAACAGACGACAATAAACATGAAATGAATCAACAGGTGCTAAGCGTTTTGCCCACAAACCTCCGTCCTGTGAGTAAATATTTGGGCTGACAGAAGGAGACCTCAGCACGCTCCAGATGCAGCTTTAAAAGGCTTGGGGGGTTGGCGTGTGACTCGAAGTGACAGGTTGATCTGTTTAAGCACGTATGATAGCGGGACACAGAGCCTCAGCCTTCTGGTGCTGCTAATCTGTCTAAAGACAAAAAGAAGGAAGCAGACCAACAGATTGATCAGCCGGCTTACAGTGAATTGTGTCTGTGTTGTGATGACTTACAATGGCTGCACTGTTTTTTACTATTAACATCAGCTCTTTGATCTGATTATGATAAATTAGCAATGAAGGCATTCATTGTTTCCACATAATGAACCCTTATGTCTTTGGTTGATTGTCTGACTTTTCCTTTAATGACGCCATTTGGTTGATATTTGTGGTTTGAAATGTCTCAACAACTGGATGATGGTTCAAACACTCATGTCCCCCCCAGCCCCCCCGCCCCAGGATGAATTGAAATACCTTTGGTGATTCTCATCAGGTTAAAAGTTTAGTTTGAAATTTGTCTTCATGACTAAACTAGAGCCTGACATGTTGGTCAACCAATCATATTAGCTTATTTAACATATGTCCATATGCGCGTATGGTTATAAATACATACATATATGTATATATATATCTATATATACATAAACATATACATACACACATATATATCGTTGCATGTGCGCCTATAAAGGAACTTGAAAAAAGAAACACATGCTTGAGATGATGTATAATAATTAAATTCAGAGTGAGGTTAACTATTTCAGTAATTTCAGACTCTCAAGTTTATTGTCCAGCAATAATATATTCAGTCTCTTTGATAACTGTGTTTGAGTGGGTTCTCTACAAAAATATATATTTCTGTATACTGAATATATATCAACGTATACTTCTTTTACTCCCAAAAATCAGTATCAGCCCCTAAAATCGAATTTATTCGCACTTTAGATCAAAAAAACAATCCCATCAGCCTCTGCAGCACTGTGTGATTCATTTAGAAAGGTTAGCATTTTTATAGTGAGTATGTTAGCATGCTGACTATCATTTAGCTGAAAAAAGCTAGCGTTCCTATATGAAGCCTTGCAGAGCTGTCTGCATGGTTAGATCTTAATCTAAACCGAACATTTTATTTGTGGACTGCAACCTTTGAAGCACTATGATGAAGTCAGATCTTCTGTTTACTTTGACGCAATGAAACTCATTTTGTCCCCTGGGATTAGCATTGATTGGTTCTGAAGGGCAGGGCTCAAGTTTTTTTTAAATATACACAAATAAACAGCGGACAAGAAAAAACAGATAACAGTAAGCTTAGTTCAATATGTTGGTTTGGGACACAGCCTTTAATATTAGAGGGCGAGTGTATGACCTGATCTGACAGGTATGATAGCAGATTTAGCTGCGCTTAAATTGGAATCGTAGCGAGCTATACTTTCAGGCACAGCTGCATCTGTTTTGATCCATGGCGCAATGGACTCAACCTGTCGGATCAGGTCACAAGATAAATCTGAGGCGATGATGAACGAGATTTAAATGGAGGTGGTTAAGAGAAACAACACAGCATGTCAGTAACTGGGCTATTTTGTTGTTTAATTGGACAGTTTTACTCTTAAATATGATTCAATTTATCATTCAAGCATTGCACTTAGACATGGCTTCATTTTCACAGCCAGAAGCCTCAACTTATTTATCTGCATGAAAACAACTTTATATCATATTTTGACTTTCCTGCTGCAGAACACCTTGATGCAAATTCATTTCCTTTCAGGGTGATTGACAGATTGAGGGTAGTGGGGCAGAGATCGTTAAACAAGACGCGCATTAAGGCAAACCTCCTGGCACCTTGAGCTCCACCAGCTGTAGGTCGGATTAGATGGCCTGGCTCTGAGGCTTTATCGACGAGGTTTGATTCATGAGTGGGGAGAGCTTGGTCTTTAACGCCACGCAAGGATGAGCGTGAGTGTGTGAGTGTGTGTGAACGAATCAAAGAAATCTTTTCTTGATTAGCCCTTAAAAACAGATCAAACATGCTTCCAGTTTAAATTCTTTTTCATCCGCCTGGATCTTTAACAAAGCTTCAAGTTTATCTTGTGAGTAAATCTCTGGAAAAATCTCACTACTTTTTGCAACAACGAATCACACATGGGCCAAATTTTGATGGGAAAGTGGCAGAAGTTTTCTGATGACTCAAATGTGGATTTACAGAACTTTCCCACAGTTCACTGCTCTCAGATTCTCATTATTTCCTGAGCGGGCAGCCAGACGTGCACCACAGAACAGATAACCAACACTTATGAGAAGATGCTGAGAAGTCTTTTGGTTATAACTGTCAGTCTGAGGGATTTGACTTGATTCAGATTATTAAATCTTTCTAAGTTGTCTCTGTTTGAGTCAGTGAGGTTAGTAGTGATAATGAACTGTAGTAAGTATCACGAATTGCATAATATTTTAAATATTTTCTACATTTTAAGTGGATTTAGAGCTGATCTTCTGCTGAGGCGGAAAATGATTGAGCAAGAATTTCAGGGACATACAACAGAGACTCTAATTCACCTGCTGAGTTTTGGCCCAAAATGTAGCACATTAAATTCATTATTTGGTGAATTTCATCATTCATATAAAAAGTAGTAACATGCAAGACTCATATTTGAAGAGATTTAAGGATAATTTTCACTGCACTGATGCATTTTGTTAACTGGCTCAAAGAGACTGCATTATGTCTGCATAATTTATGGAGGAATTTTAGTTTTAATGACACAAAAGATAAGTTAGCATTCAGTGTTTTTACTGAAAAGGCATGTGTTTATACTTGAGGTCGAAAAAACTTGTTGCATTTGTTGAACTTCCTCATTTATAGCATTGACGAGCCATTTTACATTCATGTCTGGTTCCCACCAGTCTTAATGACCAAATTTGTTAGTATTTTGCTATGATTCTAGCCGTGTTACAGTCACCAAATATTGATCAGAGTGATATAATAACAGCACAGCACATCTGAAGGTCAAAAACTCCACAGGCAATCTTTAAGAGTTGTAAAAAACATCTGTAAGTCTGTCCCCTCACACCTTTCTGCCACTGAGATTGAACTCATAACAGGTGTAACACCATAAATGCCCTGAGAAAAAGACTGTCTGAAAGTAAGTGGCAATGTCCAGTTTTGAGGGATTATTGCATTGTGCCCTTTTCCTGGACTGCAGGCTTTTCATTCTGCTTTAGAGTGTAAAGGAACATGCAGAGAATCACTTCACTTCATAAAAATGTTTAAGATTTTGCTGAACAGTTCAACAGGTTTGACAATCAAAATACAACATGCAGCCATTGTGGATCTTGCAGATTTTTCATTGATTATTGCAGCCTGGAAACATTGAGCGAATAAAGTTGGGTCAATCAGTTTATGTAAGGAGCAGATTGAGGGACACATGGCGTTTGGCTACAGGAACAGAGACTTGATTCAGTCCTGAGGATCTTGTTTCCCTCACAGAATACCAGCAGCCCAGAGCTCTGGGAAAAGAGCACTATATATATATCATGAGAGAAACACCAATGTTGTCCAACATTAGTCTCTCTGTGTGTCTCACAGTTTGACCCGCAGCCTTGTGCTGTCAAGTGAAGTCAAATGAAGTCAGCTGAGATCAGTTGGTGCTGCGGAGTGCTCGTTGAAAGATCAGGACGGCAAGTCAAGTCGCTCCCATGAGAGCAAGTGAAGACAAGTGTAAGAGCTTCAGGGACAGATGATTATAAAAAAGGAAAAGTCTGTATTAGGAAGAAGGGAAAGTAGCATGAGATTCACTTTATACCAAAGCAGCTAAATTACTCCGACTTCCTGAATAAGTTTGAGGAGTTCTTAAATCTTTAAAGCACTAATTGTCCCAAAACTTCAGTGTCAACTCCAGCTATTCATTCAGTTTCTTTTGCTTTAATGCATAATTTGATAAAACACAATGGAGATACTCGTTCCATTATCTTTATGTAGCATTTTATTGCTAACGCCTTGCTCCAAAACAGCCTTTTCCCCAGTGCACCGCCATAGAAACAGCCTGTCTCCAGGTGCATAAATAATTCACATACATGTCTTTAAGTCTGTGCAGGACAGAGTGGTTACAGTGTGATTTGCTGCTGCAGACAGTGGCAGCTCATATCTGTGGAAGTGTAAAAGTGAGTAATGCTTGTAGCTGCATCAGTACACTGCGCAGCATTAGTGATGGATGGCTGCCTGCGCTGCATTAAAAACTATCAGCAGGGGATGATAGCTCGAGGCTCCCATTTATATGAGTGAAAATGCAACATGGGGACATTTTCAAAAGGAAAAAAATAGCTGAACCGGCTTTGAAGTCTTTTACATAGTTGTTACAACCAGTCACACAGCTTGAATAGTTTTTTTTAATCATACCTCGGTCACATCTTTGTAAATTTCAAGAATCTGTCCTTGTTCCATCAAATTTCAAACACATTCAAAGACAAAATGACATTCTTGTAACGTCTGTGATGGCTTTTTTTATTTAAAAGACGAAGAAGAAAATAAAAGAGGAAGAGAGTCAGCAGGAGAATATCAGAAGCAGAGAAAATAAAAAGAGTTTGTGCTTCCTCTCATGAGGTGAATCTGCATCACAACTACAACAAACAGACAACAAAGAAATTTATGTAGAAAAAGGTTTTCAGGACAAAGTTAAACTTCAGAAAACACTCAAACAAGGGATGACTGGACTTTAGTTATTAGTTCAATAGACTGAATGAGGAGCAGGCATCGTAGTCATAGCTAATCATACTTGTTGCTTATATCTACTCACTGATTTAGCTTCACAATATTTTTAAAAAGGAGTTGGAGAAGTTTGCCATTAGCTAATCTAAGATGGATGCTTATTTTGCTGTCTGATATATCTCCAAACTTCCATGCATAATATTGCATTTGTTGTTTTACAAGTTTGGCTTGATGTCATTTGAAAAAGAAGAGTAGGACACAGTGCAGATAATTTTAAAATGATGCTGCATGGGGCAGCAGTGAGGTACTTGAAGTTAAACTTTATGTGCGAGTTACTGCAACAGTAAGGAGGAAACACTGCGGTTAATGGGTGGAAAAATGCTGCACTATTATGAAATACACTGATGATATTGCTGCTTAATAATGCAGAACATAATAAAAATATGACTCTTTATTGACTCTGATTCATATTGAACCACTTGCCTTCATGCACAAATCATAAAGACGCAGCTAGTTAATCACACAAATTGATTTTTAACTCTGACTGTCTTTGTTTCATTTCCTGACGCTAATAACTTTAGTCATTCACATTGCCCGGACTTGCAAGTGCGTCATCGCCTTCTTTAACTTTATTTAGTGCCTTTGTTCTATGTTAAATATACAACAAGGCCCCACTGCACTCAGATTCCTCTTCAAGCTCTCTGACCCGACCGGAGCTTTCCATGATGCAGCAGATATAATCAGGGCCATGTGCACGATGACGTTCATGCTAGCTGCAGCTGCCAACAGCTCACAAAATGACAAAAAACTGAATATTCTTATATGATGGGTGGAGATTTTTCTCCCAGCTTGGAGCATTTTAGTTTCTGCAGATCTGGTTTACTACAATGATGCAGTGTGAGGCTCACCAAGGGTCTGACCCTGACGTTAGCTAACCTTGACCATTCGACCAACTATCTAATCCTAACCAGGAAACAAACAGGCCTGGTTTGTGTCTTTTCTAACATTTTTAGATGACTAGGCTTCTAGAATAATTAGTTGTCAGAACAATTAAACACCCATCAGCTCCTTCAAAGATCACTAATTAACACACTGTTGTTTGCTGAGCGTCATGTGTATTCTACTTCCTGTCTGGGGACAAGTCTTCCTTGAAATCATCACCATGAAAACCAGCAAAACTGTAGTTTTCCCTGCTATCTGCTTTTTCCAGTCTTTCTACTAAGCTGAGCTAACAGTTTATTCTTATATTTACTGGACAAAGTATGAGTCTAAATCTGTACAGAAAAACTTCAAACTGTCACCTCTTTTAATGTCCTTGATGTCATCAGCTATTAATCCAGTGCCACAAGTTTGCTAAATTAGCTTGCAAGCAAAAAGTAGCTTGTTCTTCATGGGGAAAGCTTAGTTTAACCTGCTTCACATTATGTAAAGGAGACCTTTACAGAGCTCTGTATGCCACCAACCTCAGACTGAACCAGCTCACATCTCACTGCTATTTCTGCATTGTATGGTTGTGAAATTCTTGGCATATGTAACACGATTGGATAAAACGACACAGGTGGCAGCTTGATGCTAAAAATGCACCGGGAGGGAAAAAAAACACTAAAACACACCACGGAGCCCTGCTGCGAATGCTCCTCTTTGAGCTTAAGCCTCCATTGTTGCTCCTCTCTGTGTTTGCCGTTGCTACAGACATGGACACAGCTGAGATGAGCGGGCTTAGCATGGCTCTGGGATATTATGTGGCTTTTGCATTCGCTAAATGACAGGGTCAATTATCAGGCTATTTTCTGATGACCCACTAACATTCTCCCTGCTGCCCCTTATTTAAGGAGCAGAAGTGAGGCATGTTGAGAGCAAACAGGAATGGAGGAGGGGAGGAGAGAAGTGCTACAGTGGTGAGAAATGTCAGCGTCGCACCCTGTGACAGCTAACTTACTCACTTCAGCCTGGACAACAGCAGACAGATTTGGGAAATGTCTTAAATGGGTGTGATTTGTACAGAGTGGGTTTGTGTTTTGCAGCAGTGCTGCTTGGGACGAGGCCCAGGGCTCGACAGCACGTAGTGTCGATGAGGGTGAAGGTGGGTGCATAACACCCATCTGCCAAGATGATGCATAGGCAGTGCAGGCGGCCAAAGCCACAATAGAGCTTTAAGGTGAGGTGTCCAAAAAAATGAAGGATGAGCTCCAGCAGCTCATCCTGAAAGTGTATAACTGTTATTTCAAAACAACCCTGCATGCTCCTGAGCTGTTTTCATCTTTTTACCTGAATTTAAAGCTCTGCAAACACCTTCATGCACAATATATTACAGGACTAAAATAGGAAGAAAATATTCATCCACAAAAATGGTCAGAAGAGGCTGAAATAAAGGAAATGTCATCTTTTCCCTGCTGTGCACTGATAACTCAGTCTTTAACAACAATGCACTGCCCGTACGACCTAAACACAAAGAACTGAGAACATTGAGAAGTTCTGTCTTGCTGCTCGCACGCAGAATATTAACCAGATTAAAATCACTGACCAGCTCAGAGAGTGATGAATTACCAATTTCTCCTCCAGAAAAATCAGACGCTACAAGACAATAAGATCCTGATTTGCCACAACAGAGTCGAAACAAGATGCTTCAGGACATTTTAAGCGCACAAACTCTGTTAACTGTTTATTTTAAACAATCACATCTCCTCGTTTGTTTGTAATTCGGATGCAGTCCATCTAATTGATTTGCTGATTTGCATTACTGTGCAGTCATAAAGTCGATGCTCTAATTACAGCTCAGACATTTGACTTGTAAATAACCCAAAGTGTGACTCATCAGACAGCTTATTGGCTGGGCGAGTGCGTGGGGGGGCAGGCCTGCAGGGACCAAAAGGTGGAGGGAAGCAAAACTAAGCCTGCATTTAATTACCAGCTCGAATATGTTTTGATAGAGAAGCTGCATCCACAGAGAGTTGCTCCCTGGATGAAGAAATTTAACAGGATATTAAGAGTCTACAGCCACGCTCCTCCATCCAGTCCACATACTCATGCTAAGTGTTTGCACCACAGCGCTTAGATTTCCCCCATTTAGCTTATTTTAAACACATCATTCTGGAAAACAGGACGAATCGGCAGCATCTCGATTACAAGCCGACTGTATTTTGCGGTTTGGGCTGATGGGGGAAAGTACCTTTAACACTTGATACAGTAACTGTTGGCCTCTGGAGGATAAATGCAGCAGACCAGAGTACAGTTCCAACAGCAGGACGTGGTCCAACACCACTAAGCAACGTTTCAGCTCGCTGCCTTTACTGTGCAGGGGATTGGATGACCCCTAATTTTAGCCTGGCGTTTGTCGGCCGCTGAGCAGATTGGATTACAGGCAAAAAGAGGAGGACGCAGCAGTCACTAGTTTGGGAGATAATGAAGAATATCACAATATTTCTGCTTCATTTCTCACTCAGTATCTTATGTCCCTAAAGACCAGGGAGGGTTTATTCTGCAGCCACTGATGGAAATTCAATATAAACACAAGGGAGGAAAATTAATTGGGCATCAGACAGACAGGGAAGAAGGAAGGGAAGTCCATTCTGCTGACTGCCAATCTAAAATATGATGAAGGCGATCATTATTGTTGATATTTTTTTAACTAACTCACTGGAGTTACAATGTATTTTGGGATGTATCTTATGAATCACTTGTTACAGATTTGAAATATCCCTGTGAAGCTAAAGGGAAACTGCTTTGTGGTATGCTTTATAAAATAAGACACATATAGAGCTCTGCTAGCAGCTTTGTATGCACAGTGGTGCTGTCGACTACATGCTACTGTCTGCAAGCTAATATGCTCACAACTGACAAAATTTAGTTGCTGACTTTTAGCAGGTACAGTATAATAATGTAAAATGCACCATTTAAGTCTAATGTGTTAACTCACTAATATTTGCTAATCAAAGCCAAAAAGCCTCTGCTGAATCTGAGGTGGATGTGATTTGTCCTGCAGACTATTAAGTCATAAATTGAAGTGAAGAAATTAAAATTTTGACTAGAAATTTTAATCATTGGATAAAGTTTAAGTTTCTCAAAGATGTTTTAATTTATGCAGATGAGGACATGAGTGACTTGACCAAAAATCAACACTTGTTGAGATATTTCTCTTAAACCCATCAATTTCAGCCTGCTGGTGGCGCCAGAGGAAAAGTCAAAGGTTCACCAAAAAATGTTCACCTCATTCTCTAAAAATCATGAATATCTGTAAAACTTTCCCACCAATCCATCCAAGAGTTGTTAAGATGTTTGATGAAGGACCAAGTCGTAGACAGACCCACTGCAGTCACCAGATTTTCATACGAGTAGAATATAATTTATGTCTCCTGTCATTTCGGTGTCATTTGTAAGATATTTGTGATTTGAGGCTGTCCAGAGAATAACAGATCAACATGAATTAACAACACCCTGACTGCGCGTTCAGAGGCAGCACATATGTTTGTGTGAAAGCAAAGTGACAGCATGTGGTCGAGCTGACGGATGTTTTGACCCTGTAATCCTATGCTGTCAATCCTCTGTCACTACACAGATGGATTGACAGACTGGGAATGCACCTGTGGATGATGGAGTGCAATCTGACTGTGCTTCGTTTTTTTTTTAGGAGTTTGTTTATCTGGAAGGAAACAGTGTTACTGCAAGTCATTGTTTGTCTGAGTGATTTGTACTGAACATAGATATAATCATTTCTAAACCTGATAGTGGGATGAACAAGGATATTTACATGACTTCTAGGATCATATAGTGTAAATACAGTCTCTGCAGACAAAGTGACAGCCTGCCGACTAGCTGATGAACCCTTACACTCTTTAAATCAGTGAGGTCTACTTCACATGACATGAGAAGGGCATGCATATTATTTCTAATCTCAAAAGCTCCACTGTATAATCATTCAGGCACATTAGATGCTCACTGGTGAAAGCTACAGCATGCTATTATGTAAAAACCCCCTCAATTTTAGAAACACAACAATCTAGTAACCAAAGTGTTGCATCTCAGTCATTTGATGATGCAAACTGTCTGCATGCAACTGAAACAATGATCCACTCAAAATACTGGAGGCTAAAAACATAGCATAGAAAAAATGTTACCAAGAAATATCCTGTGTAAATATAAAATTAAAAAAACAAAAGAAAAGAAAAGCAACAACAAAATAAAATGTCTGATTAAAAATATATATACATAGTATATGTGTGTGTGTTCCATGTTTTTAATTCTGTTTCAAGCAAATTTGGACCATTATTTGGCCAATTCTTCTGGAGAATGGTTTGTGTCTGTTTCCTAGTATATTTTTTAAGTAAAAAGAAGTGTTTTGTACCCTGAAAGCCATTGTGCTTTGCACCCTTCAACCTCCTTCAAAGCAAAGTATAAGAGCAAGCCAAACATCTGAACTAACACCTACATACACATGAATTGTCAGATATAACTAATGAGCAGTGGAGGTCATGGTTGATGAAACCGATCAGCTTCATTAAAAAGCCCCAACGGGCCACATTCAGAAATAAAAAAGTGCTGCCCTCTGCTGGCTGAGCAGAGCTAAGGGTCCCGATTAAAACCCAACAACCTCTGAACAACATTGAAAACAAAACACTTTAAATTAGGAAGGACTCTGTAACAAACAAAAAAACCCCAAACTTTATATGATAGGAAACAACACCACAAGAATCTATAGGGTATGAATAAATACAGATTAAATACCATTCAAATATTTGAGCAAAACCATCAAATGTAATCAAAACTATGATAATATAACACAGAAAATGAACATGAAAATACACAGAAAACCTGCCTTGAAACTAAAAAATACAAAACTAAAGCCAAAATTTAACTGCTATCACTTGAGAAACAGATCCTAATCCCCAACCCCTCTGCAGAAAAAAACTCAGATAATTTTTAATCCCATTTATTTACTCTTAAATCAAACATAATTTTGATATGAGTTTTTCTGTCACATCAGGTGTGTATCTGTGTGCACTTGAAGCACAGAGGATCGCAGTGTCAGAATGTTGGGGCTTGTCAGTGATTTGTCTTCTTCTCTGGTGGCTCTTGTGGTGACAGATGATTCCAGCTATTTGCACCTTCCTACCATCGGATCTGTCTGGAGCTGCTCTGTCATGTTGGGCACACAGGACCCTTTTGGGGGAGTGGGAATATTTTTTTAAAATCTTTGGCTTCATCGCTGGAGATTCAGAAAGACCAAAACTTCAATATGAAATCAGTATCAGTGGCGTGCTCTAGAAAATTAATTTCCATGGGGAACACATGAAGCAGCTCTGGCATTAGCACGGCAGTGATGCAAATTTCTTTCATGTGATGCTTCATTTTATCAGTTCAGGTGTTACTGCAGAGCTTTTCCTGCAGTGTGGTGTAGGAGGTCCAGTTTATTTTCTGTTGCTCTTGTTGTCTCCTATCTGTCAAGTCACAGCTTTAGGTGGAAGATGGAATATTCATAACAAGACAGCATGATGTTACTAAGCTAAAATATGCTTAAGATACAGGAGACAGCTTGAAAAGGGGCAATGTCATTTTTAAAATAAAATTCTATACTACTTTAAAGTGTACACTGACCATAAACTACATCTCCCACAATGCACATTGATTTTGTTGCTCGCGAGTGACGGCAAGTTCTCAGAGACAAACTGGTTTGTCATGTGTGTTATGAAGCAGTGTCAGTGGTGAAGGGCTACAATCTATCAACTACTATTGTTGTAAAATGAGACTACATTTATTGTTATTTTGAGTTATATACATATTCTTTGTTTTTGTATGATGCTACATCTATCACACATGTTCTCAGCAGCTCACAACAAGTTGTATAATACAGGTACAACAGGTTGTATAATGAAATTAAAGTGTGGTTCCCTCTTGATTGATTAATTCATTTGAAAAAATAAATAAATAATTTAACATGGAGGAGTGCAGATGGTGCATTAAATTTTCTTTACTTTCTGAGTTCAGTTTATTAGAGTTCAGT
>JAQNCA010000021.1:4389343-4400905 GCA_029783725.1 Acanthurus tractus
TAATGCGGGTTTCTCAACTTGATAAACTAAGAGGATTTATGTCACAGAACAATGTGCTAAATATTTATACATTTATGCAAACGCACATACAGTATTTGTTTCTGAAATAAATAATATAGAGAGTCAAATACAGAGACAGTTATTTATCAATACGTTAAGGAATAGTTACATTTATACAATCTGACATTTACAACCGGCCCTTTGGGGGCAACCATGATGCTGAATTGGCCCTCGGTGAAAATAAGTTTGACACCCCTGCTTTAATGTTATAAGTTTACAAAGAATCAGAGAGAGTTTTTAAAGTAAAAGCTAAATATGTTAAATATGGGATTTTTACTTTGTCTCATCTACTATCTTACTTTTTGAAGCAAGAACAGCTCATTTTACTATACAAGGAAAAGTCTGTAAAATTAGATTACATTTTTTTGTTCAAAAGCAAAGTTACAAGCAGTAAAATTGAAACAAAACATCCTAAAGCTGCTTGGAATTGATAAAACTGGGAATGAGGCTATTTTACATTATTCATCATTTAATATTACATACAAAATCTATTACATGAACATAAAGACCAGTGGAGCTTTAAAGTACCTGACCCAACACTGCACTGTCATGAGACACACCAGCCAGCCTGCCACTGAACTGCATGACCCTTCGCTGATGGCGTTATATTTATGACATTATAACCCCCCCAGCCAACTCAAACCCCATCAGCTCTCAAGCTTCTCTTTCCCATAATCACCTGCTCCAAAACCGACAAGGTTACAGTCTGATGACACTGAGCGTGGAGCACCTGCCAAGAGGTGAAAGTCGAGACAGGATATTAAATATATTAGGCGTGTTTAGAACATGTACGCGGGCTGACATAGGAGTCCAGCGGGGCTATACATAGAGTTCAGCTCTGTGAGTGTAAAGAGCAACAGTGGGAGAGCGAGGTTCACTTCATGTGCGTCATGTTCTGACGATTGAATCGAAAACAGAATTACCAGCCTCATTAAAAAGCCATTTGGTCTCGGTTCTGGTTGAAAAGTCGCTGAACTCTTGCACTGCAGTCTGTTTTCGTTTTCACCAGCTTGACCTTGTCGTTCGTGAAGAGCTTGGCATGAGCTAAATCACTAATATACGATACAATGTTAAAACACGCACACTGTAAAATGCGAGACTTGGGGCCAGTCGTGAGATCATGTGAGAGACATTCTCATGGTAACACTGCTGCTCGAAAGCAGACAAACAACCAGGCAGCATATATGGGACTCTGTGTGTGTGTGCATATATGCATTCAGTAAAGCAAGTTCGATGCAGTGTGTGTGTGCACTCTTGGCTGAGCCTCATGGTTTAACATCAGACTTGGCCGTCCTCCCAGACTGCAAACTCCTTAAAATGTAAATCTGGCGGAGGAAGCGTGACCCCCCCACCCCCCTTCATGCTCTGTCCTTCCTCCTATTTTTCCCAGAGGGCTAATCTCCTCCATTGTCCTTCCGTTCAGCAGCTCTGTGTCTTGTTACCTGGGTGAGCCGGGAGCTCATCAACAGCTTCCTCCGCTTGCTTTGGCTCTGAGTTTTATCTGTGAAAAAAAGGTTTTTCTCTCTCTGGTTACGTCAGTTTGATTTATACCACATATTAGTCAAAGAGGACACTGGGGTTGTTTTTATTATCAATTAATCCGCCAGTTTCTTTTCTCAGTTGGTCTAAAGAAAGTCTTTGAGCCCTGGACGACATGTTCAAACAGCTTGTTCTGTCTAAAAAAACAGTCCAAGACCCAAACACAGTCAGTCTACAAGCATTTAAGATGAAGGTTGGCAGCTATTTTCAGTATGAAGAGCTGAATCCTGGGAAGTTTTCAGATTTTTTTTCACAGATAGTTTTTATTGGTTAAACTTTTGGTTAATGAATTCATGAATTAATCATCTGTAGACCTTCAGATAAGACAAAGAGGCCATTAAAGTGGACAAAAAACAGCAGAGACCTCAGGAGGGAACAGAGGAGTGATCCAAGCTCGAGAAAAGACAGTTATGCACTAGATGTCTTCTATACAAAGTAGACTGAAATTCCAGGAGAAGAGTTGAAATATAAACAATAAACAGTCTCCTGTTCCTCAAAAATGAGTTTTGTTTATCGCATTTTCACTTGAACTTCTCTGTGCAGAGTTTTTTTTTACTTTAATCTGCTGAAAGCAGGAAGTTTCTCTGTGCTCATCTTCAATCTGATTTTAAAAAGTTTAAATTCAGGAAGATTAAGTGATATCACGCCCTGAAGCAAAAGACGTCTTATGTCCAAAAGTTACAATTTGGAAGCACAAAATATTTTTGCATCTACATAGATTTTGCATTTATTCATCAGGGAGAATTTAGATGTAATTTTAAGATTGTTTTAATTAAAGCTTGTTTGTTTTTAGTAGAGTATTTTTAAAAGCCCAGAGGCATCTTCAACTAAAATCTAGCACTGAGTGCTCATTAAGTTAGATATTTTTTAACAGTTTTTGGTCTCTTTGTCTTTACTGCTCCCTATTTACATGTACGTTTCTCTTATTGAGGTTTGCACAAACAAACCTTGACTGACTTAAAAAAAGTACTGAAGGTTCAAACTTTTAATGGAGACTTAGCGCCCCCTGGTGCAAAACAGATGCTCTTCTGCTACTCATTATGCAGCAGTATATTTCCACTAGTCCTGCAAAAACTGATGTCAAGTGAGAACTGCAGTAAACAGCAGATATCTCTCATGATATGCACGAAGCAGTATTTTTGGACCACTGCTCGCATGAACAGGTGATACTTATTATCACAGCTCCAATTCCAGCTGGAAGACTTTTCCTCATGTCCCTTCCAAAGTTTATTCCATATAATAAGAGTTCGAGATGCACAGTGGAACGACACTGTCACTAAATATGATCCCTGCGTCTCTGTGACTTGCTCGCAGGGGAAAATGTGCAAAGCTGACTCTGTTACAGTTTTTGGCTTCTCCAAAGATTTCCAGGCATTGCATCATCTAGCAGACAGGAGGCCTTGATGCAAAAACTGTGCGGCAGCTTTCATTTGCACTCAGCAGGCATTTTAACAGCTTTAAACCCTGTAACAGTGAGTCACGGCCATAAAAACCTATAGCTTTAAATAAAAGCCAGCCTGCATCTGAGCTGCAGCATCTCTGCCTGCTCACTGCAGTTCCTCCTCGGCTTTTTTTGGAGGAGTTTGGTCCTGAGCTTCCTGAGCTTTGTGGACGACTTCAGTGCAGAGGAATTCCCAAACTGCTTCTCCTGTTGCTTCGCAGTCCGGCAGCGCTAACGCTCGCAGGAAACATCTCTGACGGCTTCGTGGCACTTCATCCAACCTCGAGGCCCGAAGGCTGATGGTTACCTGTTGCCGTAGTAACCGATGCTCTGTTTGCAAATAGTTCAGTGTTTTGTTTTGTTTTTAATGGCGGGATGACGGAAACCCCTCTGGCACGGCATGCTACTCTCTCACAGTCATTCTTTGGGAGCTGTTAGCATTAACATTGTTTAATAACACTTCAAGAGGAGAAACACAAGACGAAACACTAGAACTATATTTATATTTTGCAATGGAAAAAAACAACCGTATTCAAGAAATCCCGCACCTTCATCCAAAGCCTTCGCCTAAAATATGTTTAATGGTACGAGTGAGACATTTACGCATGTTACGTCTGACTGTGTATCATTAAAACTTCAAGGTGTTGTTGTATTTACGATTTATTGGTGATATTAATAGCTTGTGAAAGCTACAAAGAGGTTTTACGTAACTCTTTAGTAACTAGTGAAACAGCTAGAAACAAAACAGTGGACTCCTGTATGCGAACTCTCTTTTATTTCTCATTAAGCTCGTGTTGTTTTTCACTCTCTCTCGCTTAATAAGTTTGAACCGTCCACTGACCTAAAAGTAAAAAATGGTGATTTTGGATCTTGGGGCTCTCATGGCTCTAAGTCTTGTACTTTAATTATCAATGACATTTAATTATACTTGCCCTTACTTTTGTCTTTCTTTTTGCCCTTTGAGTGTGTGGCCTTGCATATATGCAACACTCATAAATATGATGGTGAATAATGATGTGCATGGTTGACATTATTCACCAGGAATGTGTACAGAACGATGGATGAATAACTGATTTCATGAATAACTAATGCAGCATGTGCAGAACGTTTACTGCAAAGCACTGCAGATACAACACGGACTGAACAGCAGCTACGAGCACGTGCAGGATGAACCTGGACTCTTGACTGCGGGTAAAGAGACACCAACAAAAAGTGAAATATGGTCGGACACTGAAAAAGGATATCTGATTACACAGCTCAGTCAACTGCATGGATGTGACCTCACATTCATCAAACCTGAACTGGGCTTTTTAAAGTATGAGAAGCAGCTACATCTGATGTGATTTTACATAGTTCAGACTTCCCCAAAATCTCATTTCTTACTGATACTGATGCAAACATTTTCATTGCTGCTTTGAGTCAATAAATGCTGAACAAGCACTAAAAACCTGATTTACTGCACTGTCCTCTAGCTGTTACCTTCAGACCGGCTGTTTTGCTCTGGTTTTTAGTCTTTCTGCTCAGCAAACAGGGAGCAGGAGGTGGCTACAGAGGCCTGATAACTGTGCAGATATGGGAATGATATTGCTCTTTTCATTTAATTTTACATTTAAAAAGATGGAAAATTAAGTGTATTTCCCCAAAATGCTCAAATATTCCTGAATTTAGGAGCAACATGTCAAAAAACATGGTAAAACTAGCCTCAGACTGATTTGCAAACATGTTATTCACAACCATCCACTGTTTTTGCACAGATTAAAAAGAAAAAGCATTTGCTTCCCTACAAAATCAATGCTTCTCGTGTCAAGGTAAATGTGTTAAAAACAGGAAAACAGTTGTTTCTTTGTTTCATTCTTTTTCTGCTGGAAGAAAATATTTTTCCAACAATGTGAACCTTTCAGGAACCAAGAGAAAAGGCTTGGTGTGAGCCTGTTTGAGTCTGTCCGATAGGGATTTTGATAAGCTTGAAAAATGTAACAGAATCCACTGAAGCCAAACACCAAAGTTCCTCAGTGGTGATTTAGTGTATAGTTTATGTACAGTAAGCTGCGTCCTACAGGCAGGCCTTCTCAAGGATATACTGCTGCTGCTCCATCTGTCTCTGCCCTCTCTTCCCTTTTCTCTGCTCTCTTTTGATCTGCCTTTCTCTTCCCCTCAATCACATTGACAGCGGCGTGATGTCAGGCTGCAGGAATTTACTCTGTAATTTGTGTGTGGGTGTGTACATGCATGCATATGTTCGGCTCGCATGCCAACTCCAGGCAGGCTGCTGTTTGCATGCGTGTGTGTGTTTGCATGCGCAGTGTGTGTGTCTGTGGGTGGGAGAGGTTTTTTTATTTTTTTGTAGCACACCTGCTTCCTCACCTTTCACCTTTTTGACTTTAACAGCCCTCCCTCTGCTTCACTTCCACCTCACATGAAAAGTGAAGTCACCACTTAAAAAGCCTCTTTTTCAGCTCTCAGAGACAGAAGGTGATCATTGTAAAAGATCCTGATGTTCTGGTGTGAGTGCACTTAGAGGTGTATTGACAAGGCCTGGACAACATCTGGGAAAGACTCATTACTTTATAAGTGTGTGTGTGGTGCTGGTTTTAGATTGTGGGTCCCAAAAGTCGCAGAAAGTTCCAAATCATAAAGTCTCAAAATAATAAGCTTAATCGCTTTCTGAAGTGTTCAGATGTGTGATAAAATGACTTGATTGCCATTATAGACAGACTTTATGAGGGTTTATGAGCTAGTGACTGGCTGGCTGGCCGGCTTGGTGAGTTCACTGCGTAAAAACTCTTTGAATGAATGGGCCTTTTGACCTGGTAGCTAGTCGAAGAAACCTTGGTGGTCCCGGCTAGACGAGCGCTAACTGCCAACTGTTTCCAGTAACAGCTTTGCTTTTGGCTTCGGACATTGTCCTTAATGCTTAATGAGAGGACAAGGTAATGGAAGGGCCTCGCAAATGGAGCAAAGAAAAAAACAAGGAGAAATTTTGTATTAATAATAATAAAGCTGTTTTTGTTAATATTGCTAATTTTGAGCCATGCTAGCAGTTTGGCTCTACAGATGGTGATGTTGGGCTGTTGGTCCACCACTTTGGTCCAGACCGTGTCAACATCCATTGGATGGATTGCTGTAAAGTTTGGGTTCAGACATTCATGTCGCCCACAGGTGATGCCTTGACCTCTATGTGGCGCCATCATCAGGTCAAAATAAACACAAAACTAATCACTTCTCTGTTCATTGTTCTTCTCTGTTGTACTCTGTGTTTGCAAATGTTCGCTTGCTGATATAAAAAAACTAAGATAGTGACTTTTCAAGCACTTAATATCAGCATGCACTTCTGAAAAGCAAAAAAGTAAATTTACTCAAGTACTGTGCTGAAGTGAAATACAGATACTTGTTATTATTCCACTCGACTACATTTTAGAAGCAAATGCTGTAGTTTTCATCCACTAGATTCATTGAAAAACCACAGCGCAGACTCCGATCGAATATGTAAGCAACTCATAAATTATGAAGTATAATTACAAATCACTTTATTGATCTTTAAAGACATGACTTACATTTGTAACAGTTTTCGGTAGTGTGGTATTTCTACTGTTGTTTAAGAATAAAATCCAAATACATCTTCAATCACTGTTAGCATGTTAGCATGCTGACAAAAATCAAGTGTTTCTTTGCCTCTGTGAGTGTGCATGTCTATCTGCTGAGCCAACAAAAAGCTAATGCATGCACACAATAAACCGTATATAATGGTACACATACCTGACATGAAAAGTCATAGAGGCAATTAAACTGAAGAAGTACATTCATTAATCCCTCTTTTGTGTACTATCGTGCTTGTACTTGAATGAGTCTTTTCAATGTGTCGCCTTTATTGCCAAAACCCGAACTCAGCAGCCAAGTCCCTTGCATAAGATCTGAGCACCTGTTAATCATAACATCACCTCCTGGCGCTGATCCCCATGCACAAAATGAAAAATGACTGGAGTTTATTCAAGTTGCTCTGAAAAAGACGTCTGACACTGGCTGGATGGGATTAGTGGGAGGACAAAGCACGATTAAGTCATCTCTGGGCAGATTCGCACATGTCACACACCCGTTCATTCATGCTCTTATTGTCAGTGAGCACTTCAACAGATGGAAATCCTGATGTATTGTAATTACATCAGATGCACAGGTACAAACATGATAAGTGTAGGCTGACATTTGGGTAATATTGTGACTTCATGAGAAACACCGATGCGCATCAGATTTCCAAGTAATAAGATCTTTCCATCAAATATTCACGCATTTGTTGATCTCAGAGAGGCAGAGAAATAATGAATATGTATACAGTTCTTATGTAATCTGCTTAAAATGTCTTATAAGGCTCTGACAGGGTTATTCAAGGTCTAATACTACAGATGCTGGCTTATTATTTTGTGTTTTGCCAGTTTTTTGTGTTCACACCTTCTATGAGCTGAGACCAAGGACAACACAATGCGGTCATGGAGAAAATATGTATGCACAAAGTGTACACAAGCCGTTCAAGAGCATTGTTTTTTCTATGCTGTGCTTTTTTTGGCACTGCTGCCTTCCAAAGTTTATTTTACACACTGTTTATACAGATTTGGGCTGTGATGATGTAAAACTGATAGCCAGTGAAGCTTAACATATGATGAACGATGAATGACTCTGGTCTACTTATATCAGTTTTAGATCATCAACAAAAGTCTTCCTGATCAAAATGAACAGTTTTCTCACATTTAGAAGGTTTATGTTGGATAAATATCAGTGATAGTTTGATATTTGGGGCCCATTATCTAATCAAATGATGCAAAAGGTTGTTAGGTATAATTTAGGCTTTTGGTTGAACTCTTCAAAGGACAAATCCTTAAAGAGAGTAATTATTTGGATAATGAAAGAAAGGCTTTTGGAGCAGTGTAACTACAGTTCAACACCATCAATCCATGAGCACAAAGCAGCACAGTTTTGGCAAGTTCACCTGTCCAGTGTTTCCAATCAGGCCGCTCTGCTCCGACTTTTCAGTAACAAAGTCAAAAACAAAAAAAAAAAATCAGGAATCATCACTTGCCAGAGAAACAACGTTGATCTCAAAGCTAATTTATCCAACTCCCACCAAGACAGCAAGGGACTGATTTGGATTTACGTCAGATCCAATATGAAGCTATTTCCCCGTCCCCGTCCCCTCTGTGAACCTTTTTTATGAACTATGTGATATATTTCTGATCCATCTTGGAGATTTTGCAGATATGTGATACTTGCACATGTAGGAATCCCAGCGGGGCCGCGTTACATGTCTGCGACCCTTGTATCTGTTGCACAATCTCAGCTCAGATCTGTATCCTGCAGCTTTTCATGCTCCTATGCGTCAGTGTGAGCATCTGTGGATTTGTTACCTCATGGGTTCATAAAATTTTAACAGGTTTCAGTTGTGCGGGAGTGACTGATAGAAGAGTTAATTATGTATCAAGTGCAGAAACTTGTTAGAAAGGTTACATGCCTTTCTAGTGACTTACAGGACGAGGTTACAAACAAACACATTGCTCTGAATCCTTGACATGCTGAACAGAAACAGTATGAATGTTCATTATATAAATCAGAACAAACACTTTTAAGCGGTTTGGTCTATCGCCTGTAGCCCAGATCTCTGAGTAAGTCGATGTGGAGTCTGTCTTAGACTGCAGGGAATTACCTCAGCTCTGAATCATGTGGCGCCTTGCCTAGAGTGTGCACAATGCAATCACCCAGCCATCTTTCTTACTCATAAACTGTCAGAGGGCCTCACACAGAGGCTGGACACACGCTGCAGGAGTCTTGAACAAATTGTTTCTCAGCTCCAATTTGGGCCGTCTCAGGCAAAATTCTGCCGGAGTTGTGAGATTTTCGCTTTAGTCTCAGTGGTGAGCCTGGACTCAAGCTGAAAGTTTTATTTTTATCATTTTGTGTTTTCTTTGTTTTATTAGATAGACATTAAACAGAAAAGCTCAAACATTGTGAAAACAAACTGTCAGCAGTGGAGGCAGTGATAAACTAACAAAGTCGACTTAATAAACTTTTTTGTGCTTTGCTTTGGAGGTTCACTCTTCTTTTGAGGTGTGTTTTAATAACTTTAATTGTTTAGGTTTAGACACATGTTTGCCTAACAAATCAGATATATTTCTTAAGTAAAAACAGCAAAATAGCAGCATATGAATACGCCAATATGAGTCCTGCAGCCTATTTTCTATTAAGGAAAAAAAAAAGCATTACCTTGCAGTTATACAAAGTCCTTCATCATTGTTATATAATCATAACTAATCTTTTTTATAATATATTCACACAAACATTGCAGTTAATTTTTGTCCTGGCCAAGGTGAAGCTAATTTAAACTTCTTATAGCAATGGGTGGTTTAAAAAGGGCATTTTAACCACTTGTTTCCCTTATTGTAGTTATATTCACACATTTTGTGGACCATTAATCTGCTTGATTAAAAAATGAAGTAAATGTACAATATTTCCCTCTGAAAAAAAGTAATTTTGTATGACTAAAGTAGCACAAAAGGAAAATTCTCAACAAAAGTACAAGTAACTGCAAGGTCTATACAAGTGAGAGGTTGTTATATAATGAATGCCATATATATTATAACACAAATGGCAGATAAAAAAAGATTATAAAAAACTAATTGAAAAATGAGAATGTAAATAGCAAAGAGAGCAATTCCTGTGAAACTAATTTTAAATAAATAAAATGTTTCAGTTGTTATAAATCTTTACATTTCAAGTGACTTCATGGACTGATTTTATTTTGATTTGAGCAAATCCTCTTTTTTGTTGTTGGATTTTCTACTTAAGCTAAGGGGGTTTTACAAAGCGGTGAACCTCGCCTCATCCTCGTGTGTGATTAAGTCTTTCCAGGATGCCCCTTTCACATCCCATCATGACTACGTCACCTGTTAACAATTAAGCTGTTTACCTGTGGAAGATTCCAAACAGGTGGAGCTTTACACTTACACAACTTTTACTGTTGTGCTCAACTTCTTTAAAAGTTTTGCTTGCATGAAATTTAAATTTACAAAAATCAGCGTAGTTGATGATTAAATGCACTGCCTCTGTGCTGTTTTCAATTGAGTGGGGGTCAAAAATATTTAGCAAATTATCACATTCTGTTTTTCTAAGCTTCACAGCATCTCGATGTCTTTGGGATCGGGCCTTTACACTTAAAACTGACATTATTTAGTGTTACGTTGGGGTGCATAGTTGTGAAATATCGTCTTGAGCTGGAAAAGCAACTCCAGTTAGTTGGAAATCTTTTGGCGCCAGTTGAGCCTGATAGATGATGATGTAATGTCTTTAGGCAGATTATTCTCTCACACACATCAAACAGTCAGAAATGAGTCTCAGCATGTTTTCATTTCAGATCGAGTTTGTCTTTTGGATATATTTACTCTAGCTGAGCGTTATGCTGAAAAAGTAAGTAATAAATTGCTTGGCAAATGAGTTTACTGTTCTTTTGCCTGCGAGTCTGCAGTTTACGGCTTGTATTATTTATCTAGTTCGATTTATCCTAGTCAGTGAGTCATTGAAAGGCCCATTCATAAACCAGATGTCACAAAAGACACACTGTAAACTCCAAACAGACCTTGGTTGGTAGCCATGATGCTTTTTATTCATAGCTCACTAAGTCATGTACTCGGATGTTTCCCCTTTTTTCCGATCGTTCTCCAGGCCCAAACACATCAGACCACCTGTCATCATCTGTAAGACAGACAAATAGGTACACAAGAAGACCACAGCGCTCCGTTGCCTCAATACTTTGGCCGCCTTTTCTGGACAAAAAAATTTCACGTTATGGGAAAATTCAGCGGCCCTGAATGAGGGTCGGCAGCTCTGGGTAATTTGTTGCGACAGCACTTAAGGACCGTGGTCCAAAAAAGTTCTGGCGCTGTCGGGGGAGTTTGTGGCATATTCATGCTTTGTGGCCGGTGGTATGACGTGGTGATGATGACTGTATTCCGCTGAGTGACTAATAATAACATGTCAGGCAATGATGACATGCTGTTGCGCTGCACAGATGACAAATGTGGAACTAGATGTAGTATGAAGGCCTAGTTTATGGCCTACTTAGAGCCTGATGGTAGAACAGGTTCTATCAGCACTGTGTGACGACGTCCCAAGGCACAGCTTAATCTAATAAACAAAAATCATGTTCAGACATTCAGTCTCCAAGGACATTCAAAAGTCCAGACAAAAACATTTCTATTGCTGGTGGAGCATTTCTATTATTTCCTGGAGTTTGTAGGGTTTGTTGCTGCCGGGATATAAATGCATCCATGCCTACTAATGCTGAAATCAGCCAGCCAGAGCTTTTAAATTAAAAAATTTTATCAGTCACGAAGCAACTCCTGGAATGTCTCAAACATCACAGATTTATTACAGATGACAGTGTAACAGCAACGAGTGTTTTGTTATTTAAAACTCTTCAAACTTTTCTGATACACCCCCCTAAATCTCACACACTGGACCTTTAATGCAAAGTTAAATAATGC
>JAQNCA010000021.1:4401005-4423206 GCA_029783725.1 Acanthurus tractus
CAACTCCTGGAATGTCTCAAACATCACACATTTATTACAGATGACAGTGTAACAGCAACGAGTGTTTTGTTATTTAAAACTCTTCAAACTTTTCTGATACATCCCCCTAAATCTCACACACTGGACCTTTAATGCAAAGTTAAATAATGCCAGACACAAAGGCACACCTAAGACAGGTGGTGTGTGTTTATATCGACATGCAGGATATGAAGAAACAAGCTTAATGTTTCCATCTTTCATTCGTTCGACAGGTAGAGGAACATGCGATCCCGCAGCAACAGCTTGGAGGACATAACCAAGGCCAAGCCAGGGAAGGCAGACACACGCAAGCGATCTACAGAGCGACAGGAGCCACCGGGAAGAGCTGAGCGTCGCAGCCGACACCGGGAGCCGCCAGACGACACCGGCACCATCCAGAGAAATCACAAGATGGCCAAGAATACCACCTGTGCTGGTGGGAATGGGAATGGGAATGGCAGTGCCAGCAGTGCTGCGAAGGCTGGTCGGAGGGAGAAGGGCCGGGACCTTTCCAGAGATGACCTGGTCTTCCTACTGAGCTTGCTTGAGGGAGAGCTGCAGGTAATCCAAACTTGGATTTAGCCTTGAGTGGGAGCAATCAGCCATTACAGCAGCAGACAGGCCTGCAGATATGGCACTTTCCCCAGTCAGACATATTGTCTGACATGGTGGCTCAGTGGGAACTCAAGATGAACTAAAAGGACAGCCAACAGCTAAGCCTAACTCATGCTATCTGGATCCAAGAAGCCTCCGTCTCTTTTGTTGTATGACAGGAAAAAAGTGAAGATTGTCTTAAATCTGAGGTGAAAGAAGTCACAAGGAAACAAAATAAGCAAACAAAATAAGCAGACAGAGCAGAGAGAAGTATCTGTTCCATTACACTGGAATATCTGTCCCTAAAATGTAAACACTAAGTTGAAGAAAGATGACACAGAAATGGTCAACATTGAGTCATTGTTTGAGGCTATTCTGTTCAGCATGAGCTCATCTCTTGCTGTCTTGCTGCTGCAAAATGGAAGTCAGAGTTAAATCTAACCAAATCCACCTTCTTCCCTCAACTACAGGCCAGAGATGAGGTGATCACAGTGCTGAAAGCAGAGAAACTGGACTTGGCTTTGCTGGAGGCCAAATATGGCTTTGTCACGCCACAGAAGGTCCTGCAGGCCCTGCAGAGGGATGCGATCCAGAACAAGGCTGAAGTCTTACAGGAGGACATCTATGAGAAGCCAATGGAAGAGGTAACACCAACTCTCAAGAACAATTAAAGAAAATTACTGTGTCTGCTTTATCTAGAGCAGTCCAGATGTGATCTTTTTAATGTGCTTTCCCCACAGCTGGACAAGTTAGTGGAGAAGCAGAGGGAGACGCACCGGCGGATGCTGGAGCAGCTTTTGATGGTTGAGCAGTCGCACAAACAGGCCCTGTACAAGCTGGAGGACGAGAAGAGGAACCATGGAGAGTTTATGAAGAAGAGTGACGAGTTCACCAACCTGCTGGAGCAGGAACGCGAGAGGTCGGTTCATGAATCAAAGCGAGAGCTCGCTGAGAAAAGACGCCGCTCTTTTAACTGTTACGATGTTGTTTTAACTCTGCGGTGTCTAATGCATTTATGTTGGCGTCCTTGTAGAGATTCGGTAACATGCGACCAATAGGAATCACAGAAAATATCATTGTGGTTTCAGGTATGTGTTTCATATAAAATGAAAAACCAGACTCAAAAGTAAATGAAAATCTGAAGAACAACCACTTAAAATCATCATGAGTGAGGTGCAGTGAACGTAATGTTCCAAAACACTGTTGTAGACCAACGACAACAATGAAGTGCATGTTTCATTAAGATCCAACAGGCAGAACAGAGAAAAGCACTCGACTGTGTCAAGCGACATTCAAGCGATGGATATGCTGCGTATAAATTCAGCCTCTAAGTGCTGCATCAAACTGAAGCCAAAATTACAACTGATGCAGCTTTCTTATTTTAGCAATATCTGTCATCTCTAATTGCCTTGGTGTCCCTACAGTGTCTTTATGAGTGAAAGTCAGCATGTTCTTCAGAGTTACAGGGCCTCTAGAGTCATTTTAGCAGATGGAGTGAAAGCAAGATAATCAAATGTTTGTTTTTTCCCATAACCTTGGATATGATGGAGGATAAAAAATGGCTATCAAATGCCTTGCTCAAAAGCAGTTTATTAGCTGGTAAAAGAGTTGATCAAATCCTCCATCCAAATCCAGTCACTTGGTGCTGCCAAAAGTATGAATGGCTTCATAACTCTATGTAATGTTTGCATTAAATCAAAGTGTTCCAGAGGATTACGGAGGAAAATCTGGAATGAAGAATTCCATTATTGTTTTTCCCATGACCTGGAGTGGGTCCTTTAGTTTTATTATCACCTTTTATTGAACGACTCTGCACAAACCTGGAGCAAACCAAGAGTTTGTACTGGAGATGATCCAGGGACAGAAAGAGAGAGAAGAGAGAGGCAAGAGCTTTCCCGACAGATAATTTAGGTTTGACTTTAAATACACAAATAAGCTTTACATTTACGGCTCAGCTTTATGGTAGCACTGCGGATATTTTGAAGCGGAGTGAAAAACCATATCCCTGGATAACTTTCCTACAGTTAAGTCTGCATTGTCAGTGCCAGCGAAGCTCAGAGACAGCCGCTCAGAATGAGGGACACTTGAAGATCATGTTGTTTATGCTGTGGTTTCATAATGTGCTGTGATGTGGTAATTCTCTGAACTCTCCAAGGCCATAGCAGGATATTAAAATTGCTCGAATTTGGAGTTTTGCTTGCACTCTTTTCAATTCTCTGTCCTGTAAACTGACCTAAAACCACAAACAGATCACTGGTGTCAAGTGTCTGTCGGTTGGTCCGCTACTTGCGTCCAGGACTGAAATATCTTAACAACAACTGGATGAGTTGCCATGAAATTCTGTGGAGACTTTCATGTTTCACAAACGATGGAGCCTGGAGACTTTGTGAATCCAGCTCGCTCTGTTGTGCAAAGAGCAGGTCAAAGTTTCCATTTATGCTGCGAAATATTTCAACAAGATGAATTCATACAAAACTTTGTTCGGTGGGGGTCTAATGATTTTGGCGATCTGAGCTTCTCCTTGAAGGCCACCATGAGGTTTCATTTGAGTTTTTCAGTGTGATACCTCAACAGATATCAGATGGACTGATGTTAAAGTTGTTGCAGCCATTCAAGTGTCCAGAGGATGATTTCTGATAACTTTTGCAAATCACTGACCTTTTCTTTAGTGCCATGAGGTCAAAGTTTCAATTAGTGTAATACTTTGGTTTATGACTTAATATCTGCAAAACTGCATGCTAATTTGCAAATGTTAGCAAGCTAACACGCTATATCTAGATGGAGCAAGGTCAATACTTTAACCTGCTAAACATTAAAATAGTGTCATTGTCATTGTGAGGGTGTTAGCATGATGATTTTAGCATTTATAGTTCAAGGCCTGCTGAAGCATTTTAAGCACTAGAACTGAACTGAGTGTGGTCTCCAACAGTTTGCACTATTATAAGAATCCTGGTAACACTTATGCTATCAAGTGCTATGAAATATACCAGAGCAGGATTCATTGAGAGGGCATGATAAGAGACGAAAGCATGTCGTGCCTCTTCGCTGTAATTTCATCCGTGTGATGTTTGGTTGCAGTGCACTGTACCTGTGTAATGCTGCTTACAATGGATTATAAGACATTAAAATTACTGGACAGATATGTTGCAGAGGTCTTAACGTTTCCACTGGTGAAACTGTGATCCTCAAAATACTGAAATGTGAGACGAGTCTGGTATTAATTATTTGTGCTGTTGAACATTGCCAGCTAAGACAGAAAACGTCTGGAAACCAGAGGTGGAAACATGTCTGATTTCTTCGGTAAATGTCACATGGAGAGCAGTTACCGGGCAATACTGTGTTTACTGCTTCCTCAGCAGTATCACATATCATGCACACAAACAGAGAGTATGTGCATCAGTCCATAAAAACCGACCTACGACACTATCAGACAGCCACACACACACACATGCACCCTCAGCAATTAATTTCTCAAAGGAAACACAGCTGGATGTCGGCCCGTGACCTACTTGGGACAATCACATCATTGCACTCTTGCCGAAGCAGAATGTTTGAGTTGGACCGGAGGACAGTGTGACGAGGGTCTGCGCTTTGTCACCCGGCATGTCAGGAAGGACAGGCTGCCATGAAAAATAGGCCCCCGTCCAGGGTTCAGCTAATTACCGCGTGAGAAAAGGCGAAAGATTTATACGACTGAGAGGAGAACAAAAAAGAAAAACTAACCTAATGGCTCTGAGAAGCATCAATCACGCTGCGTGTTCGACGAGATGCCAGATTACCATGGAAATAGTTGATGAGGGTGTATTTTTTGGGTCTCCGGTTTGCCAGCAGACTTCAGCGTTCGTGCATTTACATAAAGGCATGTAAAAGTGTGTTTGGGGAGGTGTCTGCATCTGCTGTTCTCATCTGTCCTCAGTGTTTGGACGCAACCTTGTTTATGTAGCTGAGGACTCTGTATTGGTCGTCAGTGCAGGAGTGTGTGATGTGTAAAGTTATTAGGCAAACGTGTGTGCAGCGGTGTCCTCTTATTATAACTTAAGTCTTAGTTTTGCATTTTTGACCGCAAGTTTTATTGGTTATAATGGCACTCTGAAAAAAAGTTTCCTTTCACTGTTTCCTTTCAACTAGCAGGTCTTTTTAAAGCAGTTTAAAGTGCTGTGATGCACATAAGATGGACCACCTCTGAAGAACGGCCCATCAATGCTGTATTGAGCATGATTGTGTTTGAAAATAAAGACTCTCCTTTAATTTGACAGACAAAACAAAAGATGGATGGCGTAATTATTTCCTAGTTTGTTGGAAACATCCGTTTAGCTCCACCGCATTTCCTTGATTGCATTGTTTTTCTCTGCAGTGTTGGGAGTGTGCTAGCTTTTAGCGTTTCTTATCTTATGTAGGTGTTAAGCCCATGCACACACCTCCCAAATGTTTGTATGGTTTGGAGTTTGTGCGACTTTTTCTTGATCAGGCACATCTAGCTCCTTGATTATTTTATTTTTATCTATTTTATTTTACTCAAAATGGCCTTTTGAGACTTTAGGAACTTACTGTGATTGTCGGGCAACTTTCAACTTCCCTGAAAAATCAAAATAATAAATAAGTTTAGCTATGAATTATGCAAATGCAATAAAATGTAGCCCTCAGAGCTTTACAGGTGTTACTTTGGAAAGGCTAGCTGTATCTGTTCATTATGCTAGGCTAACAAAACACCCATGCTTTCAAGCTTTCATCTAACTCTGCAAGACAGAGAGAGAGAGTAAGCAGCATTTCCTCAAATATTTCAGAAATGTTCTCGTGCTTCCAGATCACAAACATTACTGTGGAGATGATAATGTTATCCTACATGATGAAACGCAGTAAAAACAGCTGAAATAAACTGGATTTATCTTCTGAAACTTACAGTCCAGCAGTCAATAAAACCGGGGGATGTACTCTATGCTGTCAAAACTTCCAGGGCTGATCACCAAAAAAAAAGTTTTACAACAAGATATATTTCTGTCATCTCACAGTCCGTTGATCTTTTAAAGATGTCGAGGTAGACATGTCATCAAGACTGCCTCGAGCAGGAAGAAACAGAATCCCTGAAGAGCTGCAGTAAACCAAGCACAAAACCCAGAGTTTGTTCAGCGGCTTCTGTTCTGCTCTGCACGCCTTCCAAAACATTATTACAGGGCTAGAAAAACTGTGAACCCCCAAAATAGCTTTGACTTCTGCAAGGAAAAGCCACTTATCACTTGTTTGAGGAGAGCTAAAACGGCTCTCCGTGTGTTTTGAAACCGGCTGCCACGGCTTGATATGTACGCTACGAGACGTACCGCATTGTTCCAGGCTTTCATTTCACTCTCGTCCTGTTGTTGTTGTAGGATGCATTTTCGCTGGATGTAATCATTTCCTTTTATGGGCTCTGAAAGGAAGTTGTGATTACATCTCAGGGTAATGGGCTGCAGGATATCACTGTTTTTTTTTTTATTTTAGTTTGATTTTTTTTTTTTTTATAGTCTCTCTCTGTTGACTGATCCTCTCCCTGGAAGCCCTTAAAAGCATGTTAATTTGGGCAGTGGGGGGGCCAGGGATGAACCCGGCTCCCCTCTGATTAAATGGCAGTCGAGCAGCCGTCCGTGAGTGATGACCTCATTGCGCGTTGGGTACTGAAGGAGCAGCAGGGGTGTGAGAGCGAGAGCGGCATCCTAACCATCAACAGATGTTACTTTAAACATGACTTCAGCGCACAGATACACACACACACTCACACACACAAACACACAGCTTCACCATGACAGGCACTCTGCTCGCCTTTGTTCTTCTGCAGAGAAATGAGAGACAGGGAGCAAACTTTATGACTGTTTGCATCCCCACCAACTCATGCATAGTAAAACCCCCAAAAAAACCTAAATCTCAGCTCAAGTTTGGAACATCATGACTGATGTCAGTGTGAGGAGTTCAGCTAATGTTGTCATGTGATGCACTGAACCCAGAGAGACCCCGTGAGGGAACATGAGCCCATTCATCCTGCTATCCTTCCCACTTAAATCTGCACCAGGTAGCTTCGCATGTTGATGTGTCCAGATGGCAGCAACAGGCATGAAACATGAACTTGGATACCTCGAACTCCTGTGACGTAATGTCAGCAGAATGCACACAGCACCCTCATGTTTACAAAGCCAGCTGGTCTGGGATCATTTCATACCAAAGGGAGAAGAGAGGCAAAAGGTCTGGTGTTACTGAGTCCAGGTTTTCTTAGATGGAACTCTCATTTGCTGCTGTTTAAATGGGCTTTTCATGTGGTTTATAAAAGTACTAATGCAGTTGTTTTCTTTTGGAGGAGATCAAGTGTGAATACATGGAGTTTAATTTGACATCTATACATCAAAATCACTGCCAAAAAATCCTGAATAGACAAAACTACATGACCATTACATTTCAAGATCTTCACAACACTCAGATTTCGAACTGGTCATTGGTTAGCATTTATGTCTGTTGCCTGTTATAAGAGCTCATTCATGAGACAATACTAAAGAATGTAAAATTTATCTGACTTTTCTGAAGTTTTTGCTTTAATTATTGTTAAATACTGGCTGCTTTCAACGGTTTACACCTTAAATGGTTGCAAGCATCCAGTAAAATCCTTGGAATGAACCTAAAAAACACCTTTTATTCAAACTTCGTCCACATCAGGGCTGTAAAATGTAATGAGGGGTGTAGACAGAAATTCTGAAACACAGCTGACTGATCAACTGAGCCAGTGTATTGACTAATATCAGATTACCTCAGATTTTGAAGTATCTGTTTGAAGATAAATAGAAAATGTTACGACTGGCCAGTTTCTGTCTGCAGATGGCAAAGCAAAGAGCAGATCACTACTAATAAATGAGCTGAGGATGAGATGATCTCATCTGGTCCTAATAGCAGAAAAAAATCATTAAAAATCTGAGTCTTGGAGCAGTCTGAGGCCTTTTCGCTCACAGTGATTACTTCTACATATGTTTATGTCATTATTTGACACTTAGGCAACAGTTAATACAAACATCAGGCATAGTAACATTATATAAATGACAGAAAATGAGGAAAAGCAAAGTGGATCTCCTCAAAAAATCTCAAAAATAGGGGTTGTTGTTGACATCAGCACTGGCTATTGCAAAGTCATAAACTAAGTTGGATAATTATCTTTATATAATGATATATCCACTGCATGGCTGCAGTATGTTACCAACACGGTCCTACTCTGTACTCAACTCTGTAGTTGACAGCTACAGCTTTCGTGCAGCATTGAAATCAGATGTCTGCGGGTGTTGGATGTCACTACTTCAGCAACATTTCATGATTCACACTAATAAGACGTGTGTGCTTTCCCATAAAAAACTTGAAATTGTAATTTTCTGTGTTTTATTAGTCACGATTCTTGCACAATGCACGCTGGCCTCTGTGGGAAAGTCCAAAAAGTTGTGAACTTGCCATAGAAACGAAACTGTGCGACGGGAAAACAGCTCATAGGTGACATGAAACAAAACTTGCATTGATGTAATTTACTGGCACAATAAGTTATAATCAGCATAACAGATTTTTTTTTTACTGTAATTTAAAAGCACAGTAGTTGCAAACATGACACCACATGACCTTCCCTTGCTTTTAAATGATTTGCAGGGCACACAGTATATCTTCATGCCATCTGGTTGACTTAACTGCACACGAGGTGACATCATTCACGTGGATCAGATCGAGGACATTCTTCAGTGATGTCCTCATCATCTCAGACCTGCCCTGCACTGTGAAAACAGAAACACTGCCTTTCTAGATCTTTCGTTCGTTTTTTTACGATCTTGGATTTTTGGGATATTAATTATCGCCGCGTTCCTGTCTCTGCAGGTTCACCTTAGAGGCAGGTTGTGAACTTTCCGGGGAGAAAAAAGAAGTTATATGAATAACGGCATGTTTTAGGAAATTGTCGAGCAGCTGTTACACCGTATGTCTGCTTATTCCTCTGCGTGCATGAGCGGGATCTGTCCTCACCTGTGCGTTGTTAAGATTCTATCAGTACTCTCAAAACTGTTGGTGAGGAGACACAAATCTGCCTCATTCATCAGCAGCGTGACATGTGATTGCAGAGGTCTTAACGAAGGCTGCAGCGTCGTTCCTGACTGCAGAAGCACACACCTGTGTTCCTCCCAGAAAATGTCTCTGCCTGGTGCATATCATACATTCCTCTTAAAAACCAGGGTCAAGTCTTATATATGATAAACTGGAGGATGGGATATGTTAGAAGAGATTATACAAACTTGAAAAAAAAAACTGATGTTTTGTTTATTAAATCCTGGTACAGGAAAGCACACACGTGTTTTTTAGAGGCTCTGTGTTAAACACTTCCTTTTAAGGGAAGGAAAGTTATTCCTCAAACCAACAACTGTACATGACGTTAACTCAGATATTTGCAGTCCAAACCCCGTCAGCGTGGCCCTGAGTTAAGGTCAGGAATCGCACAAATATGACACATTCAGTGACACCCGCTAAGCACACACGCGACATGCAACCACATCTCTACACCCTTAAAAAACACATTCTGACTGGTGCCCACATGCGTCAGTGCACCTCTGGTCTTCATTTCCCAAGAAAATCAACAGCAAATGGGTTTATAGCTTGGTAGTTATCAGTATATGGTTTGTAAAACTTTATGTCCAGTTAACAAATATGCATTAAATGAATTAACTGGTGAATTAAATCCAGAAAGAGGGTAAAAAACAGTAAAAAGATATTGCTGTGTCATGGTTACGGAGACTCAGTGACTTTGTTTAAGCTGAAGAAATTGGATTAATAAATGCCAGAAGGAAATGTATTTTTTTCCCCCCACAATGCATTTATTATTTACAGCAAAAGTCTGATTTAACGTGTTTCAATCTTTGCATCATTCACATTAGTATATTTACTCATGACAGCATCAGTTCTTACGAATGGTGTGAGATGTGTAATTGATCTTAGCAAGCTAAAAGTCTAGCTTATTATAAAAAAAATAGTTTTAGAGACTTTAAACAAGCCAAAGTGATACAAATTGAAATCTGTAGATAAACTGGGGCAACAATTCTGCATAGTGATCTTCAAGTCCTGTTGGCACACAAAAGGCCAGAGGAGTGTGTATTCTGCAGAAAAAAAGTTTCCCTGCTCTGCACCACCTTTGTTTGTGTATTTAGACACTCGTCACTGTATCACTCCCACATTGTAGGAAAAAATGAGCAGCTACTGACCTAATTCAGACTGGTCAGCCAACACTCCCTTTTTCTGCTCTGGCCAGATAACAGGCAGATTGCTGCACAGTCTCGTCCACCTCAGGCTCATCTGTCTGAATCTACTGTAACAAACAAGGCAAGTCGCCCTCCTTTTCTTTCACTTAATCTCAAGAGACGTTAAATTGCACAACCTTATCTCTAAACTGTAGGACACTGACTCTGTCTGCATAATTATTTATATGAATACTTAAGTTTTCCTCAGTCCATCAATTTTAAGAGTGAGGAATAATACTGCATTTGAAATGTTTTGCTCTTTCATCGTAAAGCAAAAAAGATGCAGTTTTTTCTTAAATTTTTTTCATGAATGTGATGAAAAATTAAAAAGGCAACATTTTCCTCTTCTAAAGTATTAAAGTAAATACAGTAATACAGTAAATTACAGTTTTAGAAAGCTTTCTTCCTTAAACACTGTGTAAGTTGTGCACACACAACATCTGTAATGGCCTAGTTTCTGATGTAGATTGGTGTGTCTCAAAGCGCTCAAAGTGTTTCCATGATATAATGGAATAAACTAGTTGTTTAGTGGCTTTTTGTTTGTGCCCGCCTTGTGATGCAGCTCCATCAAGTTACATTTCCTGGTCAACAAACTGTCATCTGTTTTTCTTTTTTTTGTTTATTTATTGAGGAGTTTCTCATTGACAAAACACAAAGAGATGGTGAACCAACACTAACAGATGCAAAGCTGGACCAACTCCAGCTGGTGCATCAATAGATGTTAAAAGACAAAGAACAGTAACATAAAGCAGATACCGCTCTTGTATAAGTGCTTTTTTATGTATGCAACATTACCTAAAGTGTGTGAGAGGGACTGTCAAAATATCACTCCACTGCATCCGAGAGCCAGGTGGTAATTAGGCCCAGAGAGTCGTCATGGCATGGCGTAATGTGATTACATCTCCCTGACAGAATGCAGCGATTAGACCACTCTGACCACAAGGACGCAAACCACACTGCTTGTACTTTTCCAGCCTTTTTTAGACTTGTTATAAAAAGGAGAAAAAACTCGACCCCTAAATAGAGCTTAAATGTTGCATGCTATTTCTGTTGCTGCTCAGGTAATGAGTTTGATTGTGCAATGTTGGGAATTTTGCAAAAAGTGGAAAAATTTGTGGCACTATTTACATTTTATGATTCAGTCTTGTTGCTCGTTGTAAATTTTTGTTGCACAATGCTAAGCTGGGTATCAAATCAGTGTCTAGATTTAAAGTCGGTGAAGTGCAGAAGGAGTTTTCTCATATTTAAAGTTTGTTTTCTGCTTAAACATTGTGAAAATGTTCTTTTTTTAAGCCAGTGTATATATGAAATTGCTACATTTTTGGATTGGATTTTGCCTTTTCCTTCTTCATATGTATGGGGCTAGACTTTACAGTGTTCAAAAATGTCTTATTCCATAAAAAAGGGACAAACGGTGGCAATAACATAAACAGCAGTTGATAACGTGCTGCTTAGCAATGACAAGTTAGCACCTGCGTGTTTTTGCAGCAAAATTCAGTTATAAAAGCATTTTGAAGGATTATTTGTAACTGCACAAGAAAAAAAGAGAAGAAACAACTGAATAGGGCCTGATAGATGATTATGGTGCCTGTGGAATCTGCAGGGGTGATGTATGAGCTGAACTTCTATTTGTGAAAGGAAATAGCACCAAGGTTTAAGGGGTTGGAGGTCAATGAGGAAAAATGTAGCTAATGTAGAGTTAGCATGACACTTCTATGCCTGCCATGAACCGTGTTTGGCCTCTGCCAGAGGTGGAGACAGTGAGTGATGGCGTGACTTAAACTGAAACAGTAAACAGTGAAAACCCAAAGAAGGACAAACACACTTGACATTGTGAGGATACATTTACATGCCAACAAGAGCGTAACTCTCTGGATTTACCTTCTTCTCACTTTTTGTTCTAGCAGACACCTTCTTGAGTTACAGCTTGGCAAAGAGAAGCCATTTTTCCCCCCCGTCCTGTCAGGCTGGAAGGAAGCGACAACGAGAAACTTGCACATTACGTCCTCGTAGCTGGCAGCTGCAGCGTCTGAACAATGAGTCTGTGCCCGCGCTGCCGGGCCAAGTCAGTGTCGAGGCAGTGAGTGAAATATGGAGGCAGGAAGGAGCCTGCCTGGATCTGCCAACCCAAATGTGTTACTGTGGTGAATGGGCTATCTGGACGTGGCCACGGTGAACTGTGCACACCGGGAAAGTCAATCAATGTGGTGACATTTTTGCCCTTTTCTGTTTAACAAAGACAGGATTACTGCTGTGCTGCAGTTGGCAATTAGCTTAATGGAAATGTAAGACATTCGCACTCAACTTTAACCCTCCTATTAAACATTTAATCAGTGTATATTATTCTAACACTTAATGTAGTTGTAAGCAGGACATTTTTGAGATATTTGTCAAACATTCTCAAATGAAGTATCCTGAAACAATCCTTAACAGTAAATAAACTGAGAATAGCTGTACAATTACATACACACTGTAACTTTGTTGATTAAATTGTTATAAATTACAATTATTTAAGTTAATAAAAAAATCAGTTCTAGAGTGAGGTAGCTTTGATGAATGAGTAAATGAATTGAAAAAAAACATCAGTATTTGTTACTTTGTAAAGATTAACAATCTAGAGAAAGATTTCTTAAAAGAAATCTATTATTTGGGCCTTCAGTAGACCAATGATAGCATCTGCAGACAAAAAGGCACAGAAAAACCTGAATACCACATGACAGCATAAACAGAGATGTCAGAATTACGTTGATGATTTAAAACATAGGTGTAATATGTGGTAAGACCTCAGCAGATGAGTCGACTGAGGACATCAATGTCAGCACAACTCATGACCTCATATCCTGTCTGAACCTCTGGGAGGAAGAGGCAGCTCAGCCAGGCCTTACAGTCAGCACAACCCCACCTATGAGGCTGTATTTGGCACAGAAAAGTATCACTTTCGCTTATCTTTTTCTCTCTGTCTGTCTGGCTGCATTACAGTATGGAAATGTTTACCCAAGTCTTCCCTCTCATGTGGGGAAGTTCACATCTCGCCACATACCACTCATCATGATGAAGGACACCTTGCTGTGTAAACAGAGCAGCAAATAATAGCACCCTGTCAAACTGGTAGCAACGATTTATGCCACTATTGTTGCTTTCACTTTCCAGTGCTAATGCTTTTCAGCTCACTTAAAACTCAGCTGATAAAAAGGGACATTATCAACACTGATCTTGCTTTAAAAAATCATTATTAGAGGCTGAAGACTTTCTGGTAGGCAGATCTTTGGACAGAGTTAGGCTCGCTGTTTCCCCTAGTTTCCAGTCTTTCTGCTAAGCTTAGCTAACAGCTGCTGACTGCTGCAATGTATAAAATGGACAAATCTGACATAAGTAAAAGTAAATGAACTTGTCTCCTACCCATTGTCCAAATGAAGCAGAAACCAGTTAACTTAACTAACCCAGAGACTGAGGATAAACTTTAAGATCATTTTTTTTCATCCATGAAAAAAAAATCCACATTCTTGAGTCGTTGTGTCTGCGGCCACTGTTGGGATTTCATTGGATTTGTATAAAATTGAAAATAGCTCTTGTAACTTTTTCAGGGTGTTAGGAAGCAACTGATTTGGAGGTGGTAACTGTTAATTAGGGACGTTTATAGGGAACAGGGTTTCATTTAGTTTTCCTTGACGAAGTTTGTCTAACAGAGACCGAGAAAACAAAACTACTGTTTTTGGTTACTCTTGGATACGGCTCTTTATTTGTTGCTAAAGGAGTTCATTTTCTTATGTTTGTGTGTCACACAATCTGACATTTATCATCTCAAAGGAATTTCACAGATGTCAGAACTCCAAGAAAAACACTGAGAAAGAGAAGTAAGAAGTGGGCTTGTGGTTTTTGTGGGAGTGAAATAATCGACCTGTCGAGTGGTCGGGTGTCAAGCTGTGATATGGAAACCAAAATTTAAAACTCTGGGGATTGACCCTTTGGCGGGGAACAATAGAGAGCTGTCAGAGGGACCACCCTGTCGCAGTGCATGCTGGGCTTTGACAGGACTCTCAGACCGACCAGGAAATAAGAGCCACGTTTGGGTTTTAAATTCCCTCCTCCCTGATCCGATGCAAGGTGCTGGAGATGATTGATGAGAGTGTTTTCCTGTAAAGTTATAAGACTGAAGAATTGCTGGCACTGCTCTGTTTCAAGGTTGAGGTACGAAGATAAACATTATCTTTTCAGACACACCTTTTCCCCTACTAGTAATCATAAATTTATCGGGAAATTATTAAGACTTTTGCATTATGTATCTGTGGGTTCAGTCCTGAGACATAATTTCTATAAAAGAATGTGGAAGTGATGTTTAACAGTTTAATCTTTTATAAGCCCACCAAGCCTCTGCAAAAACACTGCAAGAATGTAATTTAACTCTCAATAATATGCATGACTTAAGAGAAAACCAAATTCTGACTTTTTATGGCGGAAGACAAGAGCAGCGCCAAGCTAATTAATATACCAGTGCAACAAGCCCGATGGCTCCTATGGTTACTAATTTACATTCATGGACCACAAAATGTAGACAACGCTTTTTTCAAATGGAGTGTCATAACAGCAAAACAAACAACATCCACCTTCCTCCGCCCGAAAAACTCTGAACCGCACTCTTCCTAGAAGTCATTTCCAGATTCTTTTTGATCCAAGCCCAAAACCTCAATTACACTGTATTTTTCCAAGATTAAATTATGCAGTCAACTTAGTTTTACTCAAAAATCTCCTATCCTGATGTCGGGCTGACCTGGTGAGGAGCTGCAGTCTCACTGAGCCATAAACAGCTGGCATTTAGTCGGATACCGTTGTAACACTGAGGAATAAAGATGTCGGTTTCGTAGTATTTTGATGGGGTTGCAGTGGGATTTAAGATGGTCTGTGCACTTTGGCGTAAAAGATTAGAGTGATGAAATCGGACTTTTTGTCAAAGTCCGGGGGCTGATACCTCAGGACAAATGTTTTTTGGGGTTTTAAACCGAGCAAATCCTCCTGGCAGTGACAAGAGGTGGGGAAGGGTGGGCGGGTGTGGAGTATGACGAAAGGGTGGAAAAAGGGTTTAAGGGGTCTATCCAGTTTCAGGAGCCTCTCATGGCTTAGTGAAGTGGAGGGAAAGGGGAAGTATCCATATCAACGAGGAGACAAGTAAGGTTGGATACCCAACCCTCTGGAGGCTTCTGCAAAAAGTGTGAAGTTAAATGTTTTATGCTTTATTTGCTCTGGTTTCTTTGGTCTACATACATGGTTTTCTTTATCTAAATCCTCCAGAGAGATGCTTGTATTTTATCGTATTATCAGTCTCAGTGTATTACACACGTGTCCAACATGCCAAAGGACAAAGCAGAGAATATCAGTGCAGATTATCCTTTTAATATCACCTATAATCTCTTTAAAAGCATAAAGGGTTCTTGTAATGTTTAAGCATGCCAAGGAGGAGGTTCGGTATCTGCGGTTTGGACAAAGAGCAAACACAAGACAGAATAAATGCTATGCCTGGATCTCTCTAATTTAATGTAAGTATAGCATGAGCTCATTCCAAAGGCGCACTCTTTCTTTCTTTCTTTTTTTCAAACAAAGAAAATTATGAGCTCACATTTCGAGAAGCCATATATTACAGCCAGTTTTTATGCTCAGACCAAAATAACTTTAAGAAAAAAAAAATCGGAATTTGCTGCCGTTCCTTCGCTCCGTTTGGCACTGGCATCCTTTTAGAGGGACTGCACTGCATCCAAATTTTGAAATTACATTTTAAATAGAAGGCTCTCTCTTGAAGGGAAGGTTAAAATTAAAAAACATTATAAGGATCAAATGAAAGCGGATTTGGCATTTGTTTTGAGCCCAGACAGATATATTCATGAAAACAGAGGTTAGCTGTCTCTTTGCAGGCTCCCTGAACTCAAGGGCTCGGGGTGCCTTTGGGAGACCAAATGTTGAAAAGCAGGCATGTGATGGGAATGTTATTGGCTCAAAAAGTGCTGTTAAGGTTCCTTTGGGTAACTTTTGGGAGCTTAAGCCTCAGTTAAGCCCCGGCTACTCAAGTGGAGCTGCTTAGTGGCCAACAGAACGAGACTGTTGTTGCATTAGCAGTCTCCCTGGTGATTATGAGCATTAATGCTGCAGGGGAGTGTTGCAGGAAAAGAATGCGTCCTGCAAGATGCAACGATAATCCTTTCTCGGATAATTAGCAGTTGTAAAAGACATTATTAAAGCAGGGACTTGCCAGTTTTACATTTCAAACTGGAGAGTGTCTCATGTAACAGCTATTTAATTGACTTCGAATCTGCAAAGTGAAAACATAGAAAAATGTTCTCACAGGTCATTAAATGTTAGATTAGACTCTTGTAAAGGTCATAAAAGGGATATAAATGCTGTTTGGTTTTAATTTTACAAATATATAAACATTATGAGGAAGGAAATATGCTTTGGCAATGACACAAAAACTTGTTTATGCTTCAAAATGTTGCATAAATAACCACAGGACAGAAATGTAAAGATCCACATAAATACACCAACAGATGTTTCGACATATTTTAAATATCTTGTAAAACCTCACAAGACTCGGCTCCCTGCCAGAGCTAATTGCACTAAAAGAAAAATCACCATCAATCCTCATCAACACTGGAAGTCAGAGGACAAAGCTAAACCTCGTAACCCCTGGTGCTAAAATGCCTCTCTGGAAGCCTTCCAGATGTGAGCCATCTGTTGTGTTCAGTCACTGAGGTGAGACTAGTCGTGTCTATCCAGACGGTGACATCACCCACAGACGGGCTGAAATCCAACATTTGGGCCTTTCATTAATAACGCTGCCAGCCCCTCGACGTGCACTAAGGTATCCCACCGGTGCACTTCATCAAGGTTTAAGTGTTTTCTGCACTGGGGTCTTACTGCAGCCGGGGGACCCTGAAAACATGAGGGCTGAGCTAAACCTCAGAGCCCCCGACGTGCTCCTTCTGTCTCTGCTTTCCTTAGAGGTTTCAGATTTTATGGACTGGCATCGCATAAAGTCACAGCTACAATGTGACCTGTTTGAACTGGCATGTAGGATTAAAGGTGACCCAAAGATACGAAGAAAACATACATGTAACTGGCCTCAGTTTACGTTTTTATAAGAATTCAAAACAGTTTCTTGAAGTATCTGCTGCACACTGTGAGCTTCAGGCCTCACTGTGGCTTTCTTAAGCTCTGTGGTTCACTTCTGATGGATAATGTACCTTTGCGTAACAAAAGATAAATGATTCAAAACATTTTTCCATTTTTTCTACAAGCCCAAATTGCTCTGGTTAGTATTTTAAGACATCTGCTCCTTTATGATATTCGGTATTTGAGGGGCGCTGTAAAATTGTATTCACCTTGCAAACTTTAAAGCTAGCAAGCTGGGCTAATAAACTTCCACTCGGGGTAGTAAATAGAAAATAGCGGACTAGCAGGCTAACATGGTCTGTGTAATAAACAGTGGCCGGAGCCGCACTGACGTCACCTGTTGGTTTGTGATGTCCTGCTTTTCTTTGTTTTTTGGGACCAGCTGTGACCATATTTGGATGAAAGAGTGAAGCCAGACAGGATGCGAATTGATACTAATGACTGTGAACTGTGAAAATTGCATTCAACTAAAACTGGCTAACAACTGGCTCACAACTAGGTCACTCAATTCCTTTATATGCTGGAGGGACCAGATTCAGTGACTATAATAAATGCCTTTGTCCTGAAGCGGAGCAGCATGGATGCAAACTCAGTTTCAACATATTTGAGGAAAAATAACAATTCAATATTCATGACTGACAACCGAGAAACAGCTGTGCAGTTGCCTCATAGAAGAGGGAGCAATCAATCAATCAAACACCCAAAGGATTTTCTAAAGCTATTTGCATCAGTCAACATGGAAGTTGTATTAAATTATTTTGTGCAGTGATGGAAAAACCCAGAGGACACAAAAGGATGACACGCTGCCAAGAGGAACATGTCTTTATAGGGATGAAAATGTTGATGCAACAAATGTGGGGATGACACACTGCAATCCATTACAAATTGAAGCGATGACGTGGCAGCCAAGAGGTATGAGCCCGAGTCTGCTTCTCCTCACTTTAATTTAGAGCTAGAAACCATTTTGAAGCCAGTTGCCAAGTAATTGGGATAATGAAAGCTGTGCATTTTGACAGGAAGTGAGCAGACAATAAAGAAAGCTTGTGTTCAACCAGCTGGGGTCTCATCCCCTCTGAGCACTCTGGGAGAGGAGTGATGTCACCCCTAACACACCCGGTTAAGGCAGACGATCCCACAGACACACACTCGCAGACTCACAGTCCATCACAGCTCTGTCTTACTTAAGTAAATTCCAGCGTCACACCCCACATCCCGAATCACTATCATTTACATTCCTCCTGAGCACAAAGAGTCGAGCAGCGAGTAGGAGGATCCCGGGGTGAGCCAGCAGCTGGCTGCTCGTGATGGAAAGGCTGAGAGAGCGGGAGGAAGATTAGAGGAGAGGGAGACGAGGAAGAGACAAAGAGGAGGAGGAGGAGGAGGAGGAGGAGAGAGTGGATGTGAGAGGCAGCGCTTCTAATAAACCATGTAAAGGAAGTTGTTAAAATTAGCAACGGTTTCTGAAGTTTCACAGTGCTAGAAAGATCATATATACGTCCGTCAAATTGAAAACATGTTGCACAACTCCTCTCTAACACACCAAACTTTGTTTACACAGGGTTTCCAGCCCGATCAGATAGTGTGTTTGTGAAATGAAACATGTTGTGATATAGATGGGCTGTGCAACATTTTTAAGATGGTTAGACTTGGATTGTAGGTTGCATCGTTCTGCATCTTGCTGTGAATGAAACCTCAACGTTAGAAATGCTGTTTTTCTTGCAGTCAATAAAAAGCCATCAAAAATACCCCCAGACAAAGCTATTAAGCTGCATGCAAATGACAAGAGCACTGCAGGAAACAAAACAAGAAAGCAGCAATGAGGCAAGAATAAGTTATCAAACTGAAAAACTGAACCTGTAACATGAATCGAGTATTCATTTTACTCCTCATGCTCCCATTAAGACTCTCCTGGCAGTCGTTGCATGGAAGCTAAAGCTATTTGCTGCCATGATAACTTTTCAAACTAGTGAAAACCTTCTTCTTGATGTTATAAACAGCTGCGCAGTGTTTTGCTGTCCTTCAAACTCGTGGATTTACTACTAAAACTGGACATAGTGGATCATATTTCATAGTTGCATGGATGCCTGAGGAGCACTCAGATCCTCCTTGCAGGTCTGTGAATGCTCTCTTAATCCTCCTCTCAGTACTTTCCGATTTCCCTGCGTTTTCTGCGGCACTTTGCAAAAATCCCTTTTGCTGCTGCTAAAGATACAGATGTTCAAAAACCAGAAAAAAACGTTTTTTTTGTGATGTTTCATCTATTTAAAACAAACTACAGTAGCCATCTTTTCGCTTGGTTCACGGTGCAGTCATGTGGGTTGATCCTTTGGATTTCGTAACACGTCGCAGACAGTGTAATAAAACAATCACCATTCTTTTTATTAGCTGTAATCTGATAGCATTCTTCTAGTAAATGTAACAGATCACCTGTTATTTCTCTCTTATTGCTCTGATCCCCTCACATGTGAGCCATCATCTCTGAAAAATGATGTGTGCCTTCCCAGCTTTCGCTGTTCTGAAGACGTGAGAAGAGCCAAAGAGTTGCGAGTGGATTCAGATAAATGATGAATGAGGACATCTGGTATTTTCTGACAGGGGCGTGTCATACACAGAGATCGCTCGCACTCGAGTGTGATTATTTATTTTCATCAGCAATGGTGGTTGCTTTACAATTAAAACAAACAACTCCCATGATCCCACACACCTTCATGAGGTCATCAAACTCTGTCTTTAGTCACAGTCCTGACTGATAGACTCCTGGAGGCAAAAGTTTCACACTGTGTGTTTCAAGTTTTCTAGGGATGGTGCAATAATATGGTGCAGAAATCCGAAAGTGATGATATAACTTGTGCTGAACTGGTGCAACGGGCTATGAAACAATACAGACGGACATTACAAAACTTGGATAATTGGACACAATAACAAAACTAAATTGACTGCTGATGGGGAGAAATAAACGTATTAAGAACTGAACTCAAAGGCTTGAGCAAGAAGTCATCTGGTCCAGCTAAGTGTTCTGCAAAGACCCAAATGTGTATTTCATCCACTTAAAACTCCCTCAAACAGCATGATGAGGCTTACTAAATAAATGCCAAAAGTATGTTCTCATGTCTGTTATGTAAAAAGCGTTTCTTGTCCAACTTGTTGGTTTGCAGCTCATCCACACTCTCCTCCGACTCAAAAATAGCAAAGCGATGACACCCGTATCAGTGGAGTGTGTTACGCAGACGACTGGGCTGTTGGATCTTTTTTCATTAATGCAGTCGTCAAAGAATGACCAGATTAGGAAACACTGTTTCCTGTGTTTAAAGATGCTGGACAGTGTTTGTGGATAAATCAGAGAGTGAGTAAAGGGGACAGATATCTCAGGAGGGGTCGGATACACAGCACCGAGGCCTCATATTCCACGGAAGCTTGTTTGTCCTGAAACGTTATTACATTGTGTACCGGAAAGAGTAGGTGGTTAAACTGAAAACTTTATTCGCTTAAAGGGATGAGCTGTTTACTTCAAGTATGGAACAAACTTCCTCAAAACTTAACTCCGTTGGCTGGTTTTCATATTGCGATTTTTCCAGTGTTTACATACAAATGCTCCCCTTTAAACCCAGTTACAGCACTGAAGGCAGTGAAGTGAAATTATCTTTAACTGCATGAATAAAACCTGGTTTTGTTGCAGGCTGAGGAGCTGATTAGGACAGAGATGGAGGCAAGTTGTAAATGTTTAATGAGGCAGATTTGAAAAAAAAACAGCCTTTATGGCTCAAAACAATAGATTAACAGGTAAATCTATCAGCGGGCTGGTGTGAAAAATAGCGGGGCACATTTCGGGATTTATGACTTGACAACTTGAGGGAAGCTCAGCTCTCAGCTCCTTGAAATCTGATTAAAGAGTCTCTATCTCGCCTCCATGGACTGTCTGAGATCAATGCTAATCCATCAGGAAACCATCAAAGAGCCTCTGGAGGCAGATCCACCCTGCTCACCTGACAGCTGGACAGATTAGTGTGAAATGTGTGTGTGTGTGTGTGTGTGTGCGTGTGTGTCTCTCTGTGTGTATCGCTTCCCCTTCTTCCTGTGACTTTGCTGCCAAGTTACAAGATCCATGTTTTTTTCTGAAGCTATTATCATTGTTAAAAAAGGGTGTGAAGCCTCATGGAATCACCACAATGTACTTTTGGGGGTTTGACTGCCAGACTTTGGCTCTGCAGCTCAAACTGCCTCAATAGATGCTTTTAGACATTGATTCCCCACCCGGTGCACTTGAACTCCAGGAGATACTTGAAAAGACAAGAGCTCAGCAAATTTTAAAAAATACACAAAAGTTACGAAGAGAAAAACACGCAAGCAGGGTTATCAGTTGGCTCAAACTTGATCTTTGGTATAATTTTCCTCAGTCACCAGTAATCTGTGAGCTAAAATAGACTCTAAACAACAAAGTCATGAGAGATGAGGTAAGGAACTGCACTGTGATGTCTATATAACACCTTTAAATTGGTGTCTTGAAAACAGTGATGCAGCTTCAGTTGCAGCTCATTTCCATTTGCTAACACTGCATCACAGATACTTAGTTCATTTCGGAGGCCGCTAAACCCCCCAATTATGCTGTGGGGACATATAATCCCAACAAAAGCACTCTGGTTAAGGTTAGTAAAGATTGTGGTTTCGGTAAAACGTTAAACACGTAATGTCTCAACTTCAGACTTTTTTCTGTCTTAAAACAACACAGAGATGCTTTCTTATCCTTAAAACAAGTGCATCCAGAGCCTAAACACAACCACAGGCACATTTGATAATGATTCAGGTGTCAAATAATGTTATAAAACTGGCTGTTTCGGCAGAGCAAAACAATGCTTGTAAACATTTTACGAATAAATTCAGATGACAACGTCTCTATTTGTTGTCTACGGTGGTTTAGATGCAGCCGGCCGATGCCAGGATCTTACCGCACTGCACGTGTAAATAGCTGGTGTTTGTTTGGAGGCCGCGGGGCTTTGAAATCTACCACGTCTGAGCAAACAGCGGTCGGAACATCCACCTAAAGTGTTTGCGATTTACATCAAAGTCCAAAGTGCTGCAGGGGTAATGATTATCAGCTGTACCAATTGAGGGCAGCAGACACACGCCTACCATGCTGCACAATACACACACACAGAAACACACAC
>JAQNCA010000021.1:4425768-4445683 GCA_029783725.1 Acanthurus tractus
AGAGGAGGATGCAACAACTGTGTTGGAGAAAAACTTGTTTTTTCTAAAAAAGATCACAATCATCTTTGGCAGCACAAAGGCCAGGATGCACTGATGGTGACTTTAAAATACGCAGATAGCAGCAAAGCAGAAGAATGATGAATGAAGCAGTCAGCGAACAGCAGGTTTGTGTCGTCAGTCTACTTTTGGTGGATCAGATTACATAAAATATGATGGAAAGAAGGTTTTTCTCTTTGGTTTACATATAAATCTGACAAACAACAGTCTTCTTATCGAAAAGACAGATGTTTTGTTGTTTTTGTCACAATTTTACCTCTTAAGCTTCATGTACATCTGATTTATTTGCTATCTCTTTTTAAATTGTATTTAGTTGCGCTTTTCAATCAAAATACCTACTTTAACACCTCAGTCAAGAGAAAAAAGTCTTTGTAATATCGAAACTTTTTTGTTGTTGTGGAATTTCCAGGGTTTCCACTAAAGCTTTTTTTAAGCTCAACTAAGAAATAAGTATAAAAACGTGAATGGAAATGTAGTAAAATCTCCATGAGTTCAATTAAACTGCAAAACACAGCACAGTAGTTTTATTTTAGCTTCCTTGTTCATGATTGTTAGGTTAAAAGTACAAAAATACAAAGTCGTTAACCAAGTATGCATGTATTTAGCTGGCTAATTTAGTGCATTGTGGGAGGATGTTGTTTTGTGTCGTGGCAGAAACTCGTCTTGGTTCAAATGTTTCTTTTTCTGGATAAAAACAAGTTTTTCTGTCAGACAGTTTTTTAGCACTTTGTCTGCTTCTGACTTTGAAGAGGAATCATGGGTAGAGAGAGAAGGTTCGGACATGAAACACAGGTCCTGAGTCAGAATCAAACGGGAAAATTTATAGTTATATGGCGGCCATTTTAACCACTGGGCCACAAAGATGCCTTGAAGCTGATCTTTTTCAACACAATAATAAAGTTTGTCTGAACGGAGCCTGAAAAAGCAGGTCACAGTTGGACGTGGAAGAGTTTCTCCAATCACCATCCGCTGTTTCATACAGCAGATAAACCTTTTCTTCCATGGAGCTCATGTTTTTGTCCTTCCTTCTCTGGAATTTCCGGGAAACTTGGGCTCAGAAGTTCACGGCAGCGTGTTGAAAAGCTGGAAGACCGTGTCTTGGGATTTAACAACTGTTTTTGCCGAGCCGCACACGTTGCTCATGCAAACCAAATTCCCAAACCTCCACATTCTTCAGTGTATTGTCAGCGCTACAGTCATCCCATAGAGGTTACATAATACACCTTCATCTCCCCACTATTTGTCATTTGGCGCAGGTTTGTCACAGCAAACATGTTCGTGTGGCCTGATCTCGTGTTTGATCCACGACATCTGTTTCATGTGCTCAGTGCTTCGGGCCCCCATTACGTCCAAATCCAGAAATAGAATTTAATTTTGGATGACCGAATTGTTTGTATCACGAACAAACTGTTTGTTGCAAGGAAATGGGAGAAAAAACGCAAAACTAAAATACATCAGAGTTCAGAGCTTGAGCTCAGGGGGCACTTGTTGAACTCTGGATCTTCACATTGAGAAACACTGTGTTTTTAATCGCCTGAAAGCAATTCTGCCTCATGTAAAGCACAAGCTCCAATGACCTTGTGAGAAAGAACTACAATCTTACTTCAAAGAGCACAAGAGTGCTTCAGGAAAAAAGTCTCTCTGGGCGATTGAGTTGTAATAATTTCAAGTGGACACAAAAATTGCTCTCTTTGAGAGGAAAGAGTGGAGAGTTGAGTTTCAGCAGGAAGCTCAGCCATGTCATTCTGGTTTTGCTCCCAACTCATCGAGCCCCTGATCCGCTGGCCTTTAGCTGTCAACAACAGATGTGACAATTACTGTGTGGCGCTTTGAGAAAAGTCGACCCATCACAGAGCTCAGTGTATTAAAAAAAAAAAACAAGTTTAAGACTTGCACTAATCTCCAAACAAAGTGTAACTCTGTGTTTTCTGCGTAGCCAACACTGCCAGTTCCTCACTCAAAATAAATGCTATCTTTGGCTTTTATTGGTGCTCTGCGCCCAAGCAGGACATCCAAAGTTTCTCACACAGCTTCTTTCTTTATCCTCCAACAACAATCTTCTCCAACTGGTCAAAAATGCTGAGATTAATTAAATTCTTTTTTTGAATAAGTCGATGGGGCACATGTTTTTGGTTTAAAGATTTTTTTTTAGTAAACTGCGAGTCGAGTCTGGCTCCCGCTGGGACTCGTGAAAGCTGCCCCATCTGCCACTAAACCAAGAGACTTCGAGTCACAGTGTATGCTGGCATTTCTTGTGTTCGTCAGCATGTTTTGAACAACTAATTAAATTTTGCTGTAACAAGGGGTTTGTTTTGGTGTTTGGCGAACATCATTTGGCCGCATTGGATGACGTTCGTGGACTGACCCGTATGTGTTTCAGCTGCGTCACTGCACCGGCCAAAGATGTCTGCCGTGTTTAATCCAACAAATTTTGTGTCCCTGAGCTTGTTTGGCAAAGTTTATAACATTTAGTTACAGTGACCTCAGCCATTGTGAAGCCATGACAGGATTTTATTTCGTGGGCAGGAGACAGGAAGAGTGGTGCCCTGTCATTTGCTGCCACAACTGGAATCTATTAGAACTGGCTGAAAGTTCGTTATGAAGGAATTCACTTTGTATTTGTACGAGCTGATATGTATATGTGACTAATTTGTTGTCTCATTGCATGTCACGCATTGTAGCTCTGCAACAAACATGAGGTCCTGGCTTTATTGCACTGTTTGTCAGGAAGCGTGTCACTTCTTGAGTCGCCCATATGTTTCTGCACCACGCGGTGCCACCGGTCCCATTGTTTGAGTGAACGGGGCGCATTTTTCTCAGAACAATAGAAACACTGACAGCTAAGCAATAAACTCCGCAGAAAGATCTCTATAAAATTTGCTCCCACCATATGACAACAGATGACACACAACGCTCAGGCTTTTGAAAGATGGATTAGGTCACCAGCTGTAGTCAGAGAAATGTGTGTGTTAAGTAGGAGTTATTTGATAAAGAAAGTTAAGACCGAGGCATTGTGATGTGAACAATGCATCACTGATAAAGAGCAATGTGTGCAGGCCTAAGCTGTGATTACGCTGCCGCGCGAGGATCCATTATTTTGTTTGCAGAGCCATTAGCTAAACGCCACTTTTACACTCGCAGGTAAGATGTTTAACCACCCAACCCTCACTTTAGATACTCCCAGAGTGTTGACTGCAAGATGCACTGGACTCTAGTAGTGGAAAAACACAAGTATGTGCACACACACATGCTGCTCTTAACTGCAATTTTGAGGGAGTTGTACCAGTTTTCCTCTAAATTTCAGAACAAAAAATTTAACTTTTGACTATTTTACTTAACATTGGTTTGAACAGTCTAGTTTCTGATGACTGAGAAGATTAAAATTTCATGAACAAAACACATGTAATTACCTAAAAAATATGAAGCTTTGTCATAGATTGGATCCATTATAACTAAAAAGCAACTTTTGTTGAACTAATACTGAAAAATACACTGACATAATTGTCCAAATCTCACTGGACAGGCTTAATGGCATAAGTGGAGCCTGTGTCAGGGACCATGTCGAGTGAAAAGATGAATGCCTGGCAGCAGAGCAACATCTCCAGGGCACAGCCAGCCAGCCAGCTAGCAGCCATTAGCACCAGGATCGGTGTTGCTAACAACCCATTTCAGTTAAACTGTCAAAATGTCAGGAGATTTCTCAGGTGTGGGCTCCAAATAAACACTTCACATGTCAAAAAATGTGTTACACGCCTTGTCTTGTTCTGCAGCTCTTGGTCTCGATTACAAATCTTCATCCAAGAATTTCTTATTAACATTGCAAGCTGATTCTTTTTTTTTTTTCTCCCTCCGTGGCCAAATAAATGGCTTATGTTGACAAGAGCCAGAAGGAAATACTGTAACTCGAACTCCTTGTCTCTCTTCACCTACTGCCCTGCCTCCGGAGCCGTGACAGACCGGCCAGATATTTCACACATTACATACGTCAAGAAAAAACCTTTCCCTCTCCGCTGCCACATCCTTCGGTTAAACAGTTGCTTTAGGAGACTCGCTCAAACATTCAGACACACACACACAAGTACACACACAGAGAGTTACACATTACGAGCAAGCACACCCCCTTCTTGCGAGCCTCTGCAATGCAAAGCTCCATATAAGGGCATGTTGATGATGTAATGGTCCATAGGCAGGGAGCACATCCCTTATTGTTTGGTCTGACTGCAGGAATGCCCACATTACAGCTACTAAGAGAGTGAGACACACGCAGAGAGGAAGAGCTCAGGGTCGAGTGTTGTACGGCACGATAATGAGCTTATGGCAGTGAAGCTGGGAAAGCCTTTGGCACAGGTAGGCACGCTGAGAATTATTATTACAAAAACTCTGAATATGAGGGAAAAACTTCTAAAACTTTTAAAAGAGTTGTCAGTATCTGGATTGTGTCGTACAGATGGTGGCATCATTTTATGCTGCTGTTTTAGAGAACTTTGTATTAAAAGTTTGAGAGTGTTTGTTTTAATAGTACGTCTTTTTTAATTTATAGTTATCTTGTTTTGTGTAGTCATTGTAAGTTACTTCTATAACTTTTCAAACAAAGTTAATAAAGCTCTGTAAAATGATGATTTCCAAGTCAGCAAAAAGAAAACACATTTCAAAACTACCTCAGGGTATTTAATCTAAGTAAGTTTTAATTTTACATTTTTTAAATGTGTCGAATTACTTATACACTGAACAGAGAAACTTGATTAAATGTCTCAAAGGAAGAGTTTGTCATATCAGTTTAATTTCACTTTCAATTAAATTGTAGAATAACAGAAAGAAACGCTGGAGCACATTTTGATTCATTCTTCCAGAAAGTGAATGAGTAACTTTTCAAACATGCTGAGGAGGCTGATCAGTGGTGTGTCTGTGCAAACTTGACCAAAGATATGAGCTATTTGGACAGTAACGAGACTGTTGTTGTCAGAAAGTGGTGTTTAATATGTCACACAAATGGCAAGTTTGCTAATTTACAAGATAACTGTGCAGGAATTTATCAAGATAAAAACTGAGACACACTCACAACCTAGTTTCACACGCAAGACATAAAAACTTCACAGTGCTCCTACATTGATTAGAGAGTAAGAATTTCAGCGAAGGCAGATGCTAGATTACACATACTCTGTGATTATGCCAATCAGTTTTGTCAATTTTTATGTCAAAAGTGCCCAATAACAACCCAAGTTAGCTTCTGTCCCTTTTTATGTTGAGCAGATATAGATTTTACCCTTTAATTTACAGAGACTCAACACTATCAAGCAAATAAAAACTTTCTTTTACTTTCTATTTTCAGAAGCAGCTGTAGTTGGAGGAGCATCTGCCTCGAGCAGCTGGGTTGATTCTGTACTAAATTATTTTTTTGGGGCTGAACAAAAGAGCCTTTTAGTGCTTTTATGTACTCTTGATGGCTTGTTATTAATAGATGAATACATTCCTTGTCTTCCCTAATTGGCTGTTAGTGAGAATCTGCTTTCATGACACTGATATTAATGACATTAGGAGTCATTTTAAGAGCTTCTTTGCCTTGAACAGCAGCTTTATTTTAAAGAAAGAGTTATATGTGTTTACATAATGTGCACTCAGCTTTCTTGAAATATTGTAGAATCTATTTTACTCACACACAGAAAAAAAAATAATGTTGGACAGTCACATCTTACACCACTCCATTAAGCATATTAGCACCGTGAGGAAGTTAATAAATATCAGAGCTACATATTTTACACGTGTGATTGCACTCTGGGGGCAGATCACATCGCCTGTGTGGACTTTAAATACGGCCCATGCACTGCATCAATCAGCGTCCTCCCTTCAAACTCAGTCCCACATCGGCCAACCATTAACAAGTTGAAGCAGAGGTGGCGGCTTGTGTTTGCGCAGGACATCTCGGTCTGTGCGTACATGACCCAAGCACATGTGGTCGGGAAATGGCACAGCAGCCCTGACATATGGAACTTGTAACACAGTTTTAAGCGGCGGGTGAGCCACAGTTTCCAGCTTCGTGAGCCACGTAAAGAGAGGGGAAGCCCTCTGTAAAGCTGTGCTGGCGTGCCGGTGCAGCTAGTTGTGACTCCCTTGAAAGCTTGGCTGACTGCTCCCAACTGGATGTTTCCTTTCCTTTTTTTAAGGCATATAGGCTAGCTTGCTTCAGCATATTTGCAACAAAGCCAGAAAAAATCCTGTAAAGTTACGATACCCCACTTTAACACCTAACCCACCAAATGACTCCCTCTTTTCCATGACACATTGACGACCGGCTGTGGTGGTCATGCATCCGTTTTTAGGGGAAACCAGTCTGCAATGGCTGCCTGTTACAACAGTTGTACAGGCTGCAGAGTGGGTGGTAAGGTGTCTTGTAATGTTGGTAGCCATGAAACTTATATTTCACCGGCTTTATGTGCAGCACTTTACAGTATATTCTTTCACAATAATGTTCTTCCAAGCTGTGCAGATGTCTACACGATTGGGCAGTGCTCTAAAGACGCAGAGATAAAACATGATGGGGAGGGACATGTGGACAAATGTTATGTAGATCAGTTATATTTATATCTTTCCTTAATGCATATGGCAACTGTTTCTACTGACTTACATTAGAGGACGAAAGCTCGTCAGTTGAGCTGTAAAAGTGTGGTTGGTCTCCAACATAAGGGTGATCTGCAGGATAATATTTGCCCCTAAAGGTTCCTCCATCTATTGCCCCAATTTTATACAAAACACACACTTTCAACAACAAAAATGGTCTCAGATGTGGCTCTGTTGGCCAAAAACGCTCATCTGTGTGTGTTCTTTGATGAGAAAAAAATCAGGAACAACTGATCTGGACTGATCTAACGTTTCCTAGCACTTTGGGAATAAAGCAATAGAGTCCCATTAAGGGCGAGTGGTGATTTCACTGACTTGAGGCAAGCTGTTTATTTTGGGCAAAAAAATCATGCCCTTTCCTCTCAAAGGGCTTGCCTTTATCAGCGCAAAGTGCCCTTTCATGCAGCATTCAGGATTAAAATCCAGTTTTGGACATGGAATTATTTTAAAACAGAGTGATATGCAGAGTTTCCAGTCCCACTGGGGAGCAAAGTGCATTTCTCGTTCAATTTTAGCTGATGACATCACTAGAAAAACAGTGGGGACTGAGATAAGATGTTGAATAAACAGTGATTGAGAGCAACAGGCTCATTTGCAAGAGAGATGACTGCTCATTTCACTTAGCAACTAAATGTTTCTCTGTACACAGGCAATTCAAAGAACATGCAATGTTTCCACAAATGTATGTTTCCAGATAAGGACGATATACTTCCCGGGACAACGCTCTTATCGTCAGTCCTTGAAAAAGCATGACAGATGATTCACATATTTTATCAAGACCTGTAGAGCAGCAATTACATAACCAGGGCCAGGCTGAAGTGATCTGACCACCTGGAAAACTCACAGACCCAAAAACAAACAAATAAAAGGCTCGACGAAGATTTTTCACAAGAAGAGAGTTTAGTTTAGCTTAGTGTCGAAAATCTGAATGTTGCAGCTGCTGATGAGGCGAATTTAACAACTTTATAAATAGCTGGACGGCCATATTTATGATAAGACATCAACCTTCATCAGTCGATTATATTGTGTAATAATTAATCTGTAATAAATGTAATAAATAACGCAGTTAAACATAAGCAGGAAAGTGAAAAGTACAATATTTGCCTTCAAAATGTTTAAAGTGACATATAATCAAAATGCTTAGAGGACAAGTGTCTCAGTATTGCATGGTCGCAGTATTTGAGAAAAGTACAAAATGTACAGCCAGCATAGGCTGTGTTGATTGTCATTTTGTCCCAAACTACCCTGAGGAAACTGTAGTGAAGTAAACATCCTTCTGTTGAACAGGATACAGTCTACATTAGTTTACAGCATAGTTCATGGCATCTCCTCATGTGCCAAAAAACACACTTGTGATGAATTTTTATGCAAATCCTCACAGCGTGTCATTGAGGGTTGTTTAGTCTGACTCTAATTGCAACACACAGATCAAGTCATGGCTCTTCTTACTTGCTTCCACCTTTTATCAGCGACTGTAGACAGAAATGACACACACTCTGCTGCTGAGAAGTGACCCGCCTTGCCGCACTTACATCATGGCCCACAGCCCCGGTGTACATGTGGAATTAGTGATCCCGGAGAGTGTGTGTTTGTGTGTGCGTGGGGGGATTTCTGTGTAAACTCTGTGGGACTGTAATTGCCTCTAGAAGTTGAGGGAAATTCCTGAAAATGTATAAGAAAAAAAAAGAGGCAAAAACGGGGAGGGTAGGTGGTGGTTTTGGTAAATGGGGAGGAGGGCTGGTAGTGGAGGAACCCCTTAATTAAAGGATTGTTCCATGCCAGGGGGCCATCTGTGGGGAAATGCCTGGCAGCTGCACACACAGAAGTCATGACATACCTTTCCATGGGTTTGTATGCTGGTGCCAGACCCAATGACCTCGGCGACGCACTGTGACTGCGTCCAGTGGCACACATGCAGTGCACCTTGACATAATCTAAGTGCTCTGCATCACATCTGGGTTTTGAACATAAAACTATGAGAAAGATAGTTGTGGAAATATGAATATCACATATTTTACTCTCTCTCTGATTGATTTTTTTCCTTCGTTTTTGTTGTCTGTCATGGACTTTTTTAACAGTGGTTGATTCAAGCACTGTCCTCTTCAATGCAGAAATCATTTTTAAGAGCAACATCTTGGTTTGTTAACCTTCTGTAACCTGATTAAGTTCTTTAAATGACACTCTAGCCTTTTTTACATAAAGATACAAAGCTGCATATATGTCCCTTAAATACACTGAACTTGTTTTTTCACTCAACTAATAAACTTCAGAATAATGTCACCCTAATGTGAGATTTTAGATGACATGATGGCACTGTAGAAGTACTGACAGTACTGCAAAATATCCACAAGTGCTCCTAATTTAAAGAGAAATACTGTGTGCTTTCAGTCTGAAGAAAACTGACTTACTTCTGTTGACTGATTTGACTAACTAAGTCTCTGTGTGCCAGGATTTTCCATTTATTAACCTTTAGTATTTATTCAGCATCCAAAGAGTTCATGCTGTCTTGTATAACATGGTTTTTGCTCGATGACAGATGCGGTACAACGACTGCAGCAGATTAACATAAAACAACAGCAACTTAATCAATCGCATCCTGGTCAGAAACATTTTTATAATCTTCTTACACAGATCAGTTTCTGCGGTCGACATCAACCGCTGAATGTCGCTGAAAAAGCCTGTTCACCCTTAAATATGATGGAAACTTTCTGAAGTTCATTGTTCAACTCAAGGACCAATATTTACAGCGGTAACCAGGTTTCCAAACCAATGGAGAATTAGTTGGCAATGGGGGAACAAAAAAATGCAACCACAGGTATTTCAGACTACCAACCTGAGAGAGTTAAAGTAATGCTTTTATGATGTGTTAAATTTTCCATGACATTAAAACTTTAGTTCTCCTCAGAAATGCAGGGAAAATAACAGTGTTTATGATGTGTCGGTGCATGGAGAAGTGGGCCCAATGGGTAATGACAGTGGGGGTGTAAAGTTTCTTTAGCACCTTTCAAATGCAACATAGAAAAAAGTGTTACTTCAGTATGTTGCTCCAAAATTCACTGAGAAGTTAAACTGAAATAATTCTGAAAACATTTTCCATAATAGTTCACATTTTTTGTGACAAATTGTCTCTCTTTTTCTATTTCTATATTGAAGTTCTTGAGTTGCTTAACAATCATGTTTGCCTTATGCTTATTTTCCCAGGTTGAAGCTGTTAATTGATCAAGAAAAGGCCTATCAGGAAAGAAAGGAGGAAGAGAACAATAAAAAGGTGACGAGTCTGAAGGAGGAGCTGACAAAACTGAAGTCATTTGCGTTGATGGTTGTGGATGAACAGCAGCGTCTCACTGAACAGCTGAAACAACAAACAGCCAAAGTCCAAGAACTGAGTGCCAGTGCTTCACAAGCCCAGGAGGAGCTGAGCTCAGCTAATGCTCGTCTGCAGGAAGAGGAGCAAAAAGTCTTTCGCTTGGAGGCTGAGCTGCGTGACCAAACCGGTCGATACCATCAGGAACAAGAGGCCATGACTGCCAAATTGACCAGCGAGGATTCCCAAAACAGGCAGCTGCGCCAGAAACTGTCGACTCTCAGCAGGCAGCTTGATGAGCTGGAGGAGACCAACAAGACCCTGCGCAGGGCTGATGAGGAACTGCAGGAGCTGAGGGACAAAATTAGTCGTGGTGAGTGCGGAAACTCCAGCCTCATGTCTGAGCTCGAGGAGTTACGGAAGAGGGTGCTTGAAATGGAGGGAAAGGATGAGGAGTTGATCAGAATGGAGGACCACTGCAGGGACCTCAACAAGAAACTGGAGAAAGAGGCAAATCAGAGCCGCAGCCTCAAAGCTGAGGTCGACAAACTGAACCACAGAATTATGGACTTGGAGAAATTGGAGGACGCATTCAGCAAGAGCAAACAAGAATGTGGTTCTCTCAAAAGCAACCTGGAGAAGGAGAGGTCAGTGTCAAAGGTTCTGACCGGTGAGCTGGAGGTGTTGAAAGTCAGAGTCAGAGAACTGGAGGCTGCTGAAAACCAACTGGGGAAGACGGAGCTGACACTGAAGGAAGATCTGACCAAGTTAAAGACTCTGACAGTCATGTTGGTGGATGAGAGGAAAGCAATGGCAGAGAAGCTTAAGCAAATGGAGAACAAGGTCCAGAACAGCACCGGCAAACTCCAGGCTGAACAAGACAAAGTTACTTCAGTCACAGAGAAGCTGATTGAGGAGAGCAAGAAGGCACTGAGGTCAAAGGCTGAGCTGGAGGAGAAAATGTGCAGCGCTACAAAGGAAAGGGATGATTTGAAGGCCAAGTTGAAGAATGAGGAGGAAAAGAATAATGATTTGGAGTCTAAGATCAATATGATGAAGAAAAGGTTGCAATCACTAGAGACCATAGAAAGAGAACACATGAGAAACAAAGCTAAAGAGGAGCACATAAAAACACCAATTTCTAACCGCTTCCAACAGGAGGACAACAAAGTAAAGGATTTGACGCAGGAGGTTGAGCGTCTCAGACGCAAGTTAAAGGACATGAAGGTGGTGGAAGGTGACCTTCTGAAAACTGAGGAGTTTGAATCACTGGAGAAAAGATTCACGAATGAGCAAGAGAAAGCTAAAGCTTTGATGGAGGAGCTGGAAATATCCAGAAAAGAACTTTCAAAGTACCAACTGGCTGAGAAGAAAGAGTGCAACCAAGAGCATGTTCTGTATAAACGCTTGAAGGAAGAGGAGGCAAAGTCTAGTCACTTGACCAGAGAGGTAGCAGCTCTGAAAGAGAAGATCCATGAGTACATGGGAACAGAGGAGTCCATCTGTCGCATGAAAAGTGACCACTCTACTCTGCAGAGGAAACTGACCCAGCAGGAGGTCAGAAACAAAGAGCTGGCCAGAGAAATGGAGACACTCACCAGAGAGCTTGAGAGATACAGACGCTTCAGCAAAAGTCTTCGTCCTGGCATGAATGGAAGACGCTTTTCAGACCTTCACGTTGCCACCAAGGAAGTTCAGACAGACCCTCTTGACCTCATGTCTCCCAACTGTAAGACAATGCCACCACTAGAACGGGCTGTGGTGAACGGAAAGCTGTATGATGAGACTGATCCTGAAGAAAATGCAAATTACAGCAACGAGCTTCAGCTCACCAAATGCAGCCCCTCGCTCATCAACAATGTAAATAACCTAAACAACAACATGAGAAGAGCCAGAGTCCCGTTCCTCGGCAAAGACACCCCCCATCAGGTGAACGGCAAAGTGCAACCACGGCAGAATGGCAACCACGTTCATCCTGGAGATGTCGTGTTAACCCACAGTCCCGGGCAGCCTCTGCACATTAAAGTGACTCCCGACCACGGACATAACACAGCAACACTAGAGATCACCAGCCCGACCACAGAAAACACCCAGTCATTCACCAGCACTGCCGTCATACCCACAAGTGGAGGTCCACCCAAACAGAGAATTACCATCATCCAGAATGCCTCCATTTCCCCGACTGCAAAATCCATTTCCCCGACTGCAAAATCCAAAGGTTCCCCAATATCTGACGAACCCTGTTCACCAGACAGGGCCCTATCACCGTTCACGATGGCCACATATTCAAGAGCAATGACTCCTGACTCTTGTGGCTCCGTAACACCAGACAGAGCCATGTCACCCATACAGATCGTGTCAGTCACAACAGGCACCCCTGACCGCTCCCTCTCCACGGAGCCTGTGGAGGTCGTCGGAGGGCACGCCGTCTTCCGCGTAACCCCGGAAAGGCAAACCAACTGGCAGGTACAGAGGTCGAACAGCTCTGGGCCGAACGTCATCACCACAGAGGACAACAAAATCCACATTCACTTAGGGAGCCCCTTCATTCAGAGCATCAGCACCCCGACGCAAACACTGAGTCCATGCCACACGCCTGGACTGCAGGAGCAAAGGACTCAGGTGCTCGCAAACTGCAGCACTCCTACTGCCAAAGGCAACAGCAAAATCACAAGTAGCATCATGATTAAGCCCACCTCAACCCCAATCCAAAGGCCATCACAGATTACAGTAAGTAATGCCTATGACTGACCCGATAACCACCAAAACCCTCCATCCCATCCTTTGTCACTGAACCCTGCCCATGAAACCCAATAAAACCTTAGACCCTAACTCTATACCCCGATACATTTACATGTCTGTCTGTACTTGATTTATGAGTTTAAACCAGGTTTGAATGTTTCCCTTTTTACTTTGGTTGGTTTGCTTGGTTCTGTGTGATTTAAGTTGAAACAATTGTTTGCCTGCATGAGAAAACAATACCATTTGAAAGCACTAGAAAATTTGATTTAATATGACATAACACCGGGTTTTTAACTTATGTGCACTTACTGTATTGTACTCAGTGGCCAATTTGCCATGTAGTCAGACTATTCACACTGATGTATCATGCCAGTTTTTATATTTCATATTACACATACCTGCATTATAATTAAAGGTTGTTTGGTTTTATCAGAATTAAAGTGTGCAAAAAAAGTGTTATGTTTAAAGTTTTGTCATCCATGCTTGCCAATTTCATTTATTCACTAAATCCAGCATGTTTTGAATGTGTAAAATTAAAAAATAATCTGAGGAAAATGCAATTAGATTGAAATCCGTTGTTTGATTTAATTTTTGGTGCATGCACAGTAACTCAACATGTGTGTTTATGTGACGCAGTTTGTAGTCAAAAGATGAAAAATTCACTTCTTAGACTCAAAGAAAAAGACTGTTAACATCTTGTTAGACTTAATTAAATAAGACCAGAGTGGAAGAGTGGTCTGAAAAACCTTTGTGCTCACACTAGACTAGATTACAAGACAAAAAAAAAAAACCTCCTGGGAGTCTCACATGTGTTTGCTTGAGCTAAAATCATAGGCTGATGTCATAGTTTCTACTTACATCCAGAGCACAGCAGTGACCGAGAAATGAAAACCAGAGTGATGTGAACTTGGAGTTCTCTCAAATGATACAACGGAAACTTTGCTTGAAACCTTTAAACCTCACAGTGGTGCTCCACAAAGCTGCTGTTGGAGGTGAATCTATTTAAAAATGTGCCAGATGTGGAATTACAGCTGCTCGTTTTTCAGTGGAAACCATGGAAACATTAAAAGACACTGAAAACTTTCATTTATCTTCAGGCTTGAATGAAACAGTGTCAGAGGGTTTTCACTAGTGTGTTCACAAGATTTTAAATTAATGTCATAAAAAAACACAAATTCGGACAAACTGATCTCTCTTCAGTCCTCTGTGACAAACTAAATTAAGAGCAGATCAAGACGGTGGTTATTAAGGCTAAACTTTTGGTTTATCTTGACTGTCCTCCACCATGTTGAGGTGTCCTTAAGCAAGACGCTTAATGCCTTCTGCTCCAAGAAAGACATGGTTGATCTATCTGGGATTGACAAAGCACGACAAGGAAAATCCTTAAAATCATAAGGCTCTGGAAATTTGTTCAAAAAGACTGCCAGTTGTTGCTTATTTTTTAGAGTAATTCCACTAAATTTTGCAAACCAGGAAAAACACTATGAACATAAAAATCCCCTTCATAAATATATTTGCAATTAGCTTAACTTCAGCGGTCTTTCAAGCAGACGGTCTCACGCAGCTTGCTATTTATTGGGGAAGTAACTCAAAACGTCTGTTTTATTTTGCTTTCTCCCATGAATCATGTCCTTTTGAAATGAGTCATCAGCGCAATTTACAAATTTATCCACGTACAGTATGCGCATTCTTCTACATGCGGTTTTATTTGCCCACAGTGGAAAAGTTACAATGTACGTGCGATTTTGTTTAAATCAAATCTGCACCAAAGGTCAGAATGGGATGGTGAGCGGATGGAAGATAGGAATGGAGGGGATGTGGGAGAGAAAAAGAAGGGATACAGAGGGATGTGGGATGATTTTATCTGCTGTGGTGCATTTGCTAATTAAAGGTTTCTATACAAAGCTAAAGGAAAAGGAAAATTTGCAACAGTGTTTTTCTAGTTTTGGTGTATCTGAATCTAAGCAACAATACAAATCATAAGAGTAAAAATTAGAATCCTATTTCATTGCTAAGTAGGTTATAACTTGAGGAATCTAAACTGATGTTTTGGTGCATTAAAATAGATGTTAAAGATGGCAGGAAGATAAAACCAAGAACTACAAGCAAAGAAGCAGAAACAGAAAATAAAAAAATAATAAAATATGTGACAAATAAATATTCAAGCAAGATGTTATAAGAAAATGAGCAGAGTTTTCTGCAGGTTCACTACTAAATGTTCAAAAGTTCATCATTTACAGTCTCAGAATGACTTAAATGACTCATTATGTAAAGACCAATAAACTTAAATGTAACTCAATGAGCCAGATAAATGGGCCTCATATTAATGAACATGCAAACATGTAATGATTTAATATGTTGACTCTGAGGTTTCAATATGTTCTTCATTTTGTTTTGTCTTTCTGTTTCAGCGCAAGTAGAAAAGTAGTGTATATATCTGGGGTTTATGTGTGCATTTACAGACACTGAGTGACAGAAGTCTTGTTGGTACAGTGCAGCAACAAAAGCTGGTGTGTTTTGCTTCATGCAGATCAAAGATGCCAATATATTAAAGGCGCTAACATTGCTAACACAAAGCTTCTTAGCAGCCACATTTGTGGAGAAATGTTCAAAGGCTTTTTTTTGACAGATATGAGTCAATCCATTCTCCTTCTTTTCTTAGACTTTCATTTTCCAAAAAAATCTGAGAAAAAATAAGAGGAGCTTGAATAAAACATTACTCTTTCATGGACAACAAGCAGAGAGGAATGTTTGAGTTGGACAAAGTTGATAAATTCCCTCAAATACTATGAAACATGTACCAAGTTCTCAATGTCATTTAGATGGAATAAGACAACTGTTGCAGGAAAATGGCCCCGATCACACACACGCACACACATCTTCCAGTGTTCGGAGGAGATGATTAAATCAAGCATTAAATTGAATGAGTGTGAAGGGGCGCAGCTGGAGAGACCGGATCCCCGGCAGCCTGGGCTGTGCTACAATGATGCAGGGGCTAAACAAGATGCTATTCATTAGACCAGTCCTTGAGAAAGCATCCAGCAGCTGGGATTGCTGTCTGTGACCTCAATTACCCCCCTGACTCACTTTAGACCTACTCAATGCATAACTGTACTCCGTGACCGGTTCAGCCAAGGAGGACAGAGCTGCGTTCGGTTTCCCCGCCAGAATGATAAAATGAGTATCAAGTGACAAGTTGAAATCCAAAAAGTATTTCCCAAAAAAAGCTGGGAGTGATGTTGCTTCTGTGTGCTGAGATTGAGGCCATGATCACACTGAACCTCCAATGATGCCGCCCATTAGAAGCAGCATTTTTTTTGGGGTGGGGGGCAGAAACGACGCTTCAAAACCGCTTAACCATCATGATGTAATTTTAAACGATCGGCTGCTGATGTGAATCAAATGCAGCCAAGAAAGTCTAATTAGGACGGGGCGTGCCTCGGAGACAAGCTGTGTATCACACTGCAGGCGAGAGCGGATTTCCTCACTTTGGGTGAAAAATAATCGCAGAGGAATGTGCTCACCTTGACCGACAGGCACAATAAAAAAAAAAGCAAGGCGGGACAATGAGGAACGCTCTCTAAACAAAAGGCTTGTGCTGCGTGTGTGAGAGGGCAGACGCTGTGAAAGTGGCCTCTCTCACACACCAAAACAAACCTTGTGTTTGGTTGCCGTGGAGACAGCTGCGCCGGTACTGCGGCGCGTCGGGCAGAGGAAGTACTTAGTTGAACTCCTGCTGCACCGCTGATATACGAGAGAACAAAGCCGCACATTAAGGCCTCTTTCCATGTAAAATCAACAGCGTTCCCATGATGTGGAGCCCGTGCAGATTTTCTGGCCCATTAGCTCCGTTGAAGCATAAGCCCTACTTATTCTGAAATTTATACCCTGTATGAATATTTAAGGATGTAGTTCACTGCAGATTTTTGTTAATTCTCAAAACCTCAAGCCACACATGAACACATCCAAGTGCTTTCCTTAAGTTGTTCAGCGTGTTGCTTTGGAATAAAGTCAGTGGGGGTGATGAAACTCATGGAAACACTGAAAAGTTCCACTCAGCCGCACAAAATGTAGACAAAGTTTGTCAAAGAGGTAGCTTCACTCTCTGGCTTGTCCAAACACTCTTTTAAAGAAGTCTGTGTTGCAAAATGCTTTTTGGTTTCAAGCGTTCATTGGGGGAGCAATTATCTAAAATGCTGCAGTAATATGAAATTAAAGGGATCTTTTGAGGTGGTGCACATTCTTCAAAATGCAGCTATCTTCTGTTATGACTACTATCATTGACTGATTCAGCCTCTGGAGAAGAGAAACTGTGAGCTTGAGACGGAGAAGTTCCTCTGGATGCTCGGTGATTATTTTAAGAGTCTTAAATAGAGATTTAATAGAGCTAATTACGAAATATAGACACAAAATACGACCTTTAAATAAGAAATAAAAGAGCAAACATCATGGAAGCATCATGTGAGGAGCATTTGGCTCAGTTTGCTGGCTGTTTTTGAAGTTACGCAATTTTGGAAATATCTTATCAGAGATGCTGTAAACAGGAAATAGTTTCTACTGTACTAAGACCAGTCTGAAAGTGATGCACCTCAGTATCCTGGTCGCTGTGGCGCAAGTAAACACACTGATTGTGATGTGATTGTAGAGTAAGCAGAGCGCTAAGTTGTTTAAGAATAGTAGAAATAGGATGTTTCCCATGCTATCTCTATTTGTTGTTTGCAGATAGAGCTGCTAAGCAACAAACTCACACTGCTTTTAATAAAAGGTACAAACTGAGACTCCAAAAGTGATAAAATGTTAAAATAAAGAAGTTCAACTAATGATTTTTTTTTTTTTTATTTTGAATAAAATTTCTGAGTGTTTTCTCACCAAAATGATGAATCATTATTATAATAAATGGCAGAAAATGGTGAAGTAGTCCCTAAGATGACGATTTAGTTACGTAAAAAACTGCTGATTTATTTCCTTTTTATTGCCAAATTTATGAATCACTTCCTTGCTTGACTATTTTGAAATTTTCATTTTGGAAAAGCACTCTGGTAGGACACCATGCAATGTGCAAGGGATAAACAAAAGTGTTAAACTAGTGTAGTCAGTCATGTATATTATATTTACACTGAACATGCAAATATATGCAACATTAATAAAAGGTTGTTATGTACTTTCATAATGCTGCCATTGCTGGGACATTAGTACAACAGAATTAGTTTCTAATAAGATTTTTCTTTTGCTCATTGCTTGAAAACATATTTTTCTTCTTCTACAGCAGTTTTGTTGGAGACAAACTGCAGCAGTCATGCAGTAAAAGTCTGACACTGATTATTTACTGTCCTTAAAATGTGATTTGATATCATCTAGTGGTCATTATCAGTATTGCATCACCTATTGACTAAGCTGCTGGCAACAAAACATTTCACATCATGATCATTTTCTGGTCAAAACTGCAAGTCTTCCTCTTGTTCATGCAACTTCTCCATCATATTTATAGTTTGTCAGTATTTCAACTCTATAATTCTATAATTCCTCTGTTTTTCCACAGATACCTTTAGAAGCATTCCGACGACCAGGACCCACAAGGATCCCCAAACCGAAGGGCTTCAGCTCCCAGAAAGCAACAAACGGCACTGCGGCAAACAGCGGACTGCAGAACAAGAGTCATTCAGGCAAAGAGCAGCCAACACACACACCTGCAGCAGCACACAACAACAATCCACATCTGATGAACCGCAGACTGTGATATGAGTGAAAGTTGTCAAATCGTTTAAACCTCTTGGTTATCGGACAGTTTTTTTTAGTCTTTTGGGGCAGAAGGTGAGCTTACTTTAAATATCCTCATAGTTACTTCAGATAATAAAAAGTTTGTTAAAAAAAAATGCCAGCAAAATAAAATTACAGCTAATTTTTTTTTTTATCCTTAAAGGAAATAACTGTTCCTAACCTTCATCTGTGGTGCTCTGAAGACTGAAAAATGCAACTGATTTTTATCTCAACCTCATGTTTCATGTGTACACACTGTAAGAGGTGTAAATATGCAGAAAGCAGTTTAGAAAGTAGCTCCAGTGTTTCATATTTAATGTCAGAAACTTGTGTGAAGATGCCACTGTGACTAGAATGAATTAAGCGACGTCAGGTATGTTATGTGGTTGTGTTGTCGAAAGAAAACAAATGTTGCTTTGTATTTGTCGGCATTTGTATTGATCGTTAGTTACTTTATTTGTTGAGACATGCAGAAATTCACACAGCGAATGATCCATTTCTAGGGATGGAACACATGGGTATTTTTTAAAGTGGCAATAATGTACATAAGTGTATAAGTGATGTGTTGTGATGCAGCTCCTTCATAGAGTTCATCTTTAAATGTGACATTTGTGTTATTTTTTTGGTTATCAATAAAGATTTTTATACCTGGAACAAGAGAAATGTCCCCAATCTGATTAGAACACAATATTAACTGCAGAAAAGTCATATTGATATGTGATTCTTCATATATTTATATAAAAAAAAACATTCATCCAGTCCAAAAATAAAAAAACTTTATAAATTGTATAAAACAGAATTGCAGGATGATGCTTATATTAACACATACAACTTTGAATACATGTTTAGAAAACATAGAAAATATATGCATAGAATGTGGAAAATACAAGTGGTGCAATCGGAAACAATTGCAAAAGTTCTCAGAAGATGTTATGATATTATCAAGGTAACACAGCAGAGGATTTTTAAAGATATTATACTAAGAGCTGAGATTTAAAGGACCGTAAAAGCTTGTGACGCAGTGATCGTCTGGTTTGTGTGAGCTGGCCTGTTTCAGAACATTAAACAGGTGGCCAGTGTGTGATTTTAATGAAAGTCAAACCTCCAGAGTTTCAGTTCACATTAAGTAAGTGTGGTGTTCTGCACACACCACAGGACAAACCAGGACTGGCAAACACCACAACGCAAACCACTTTCTAATATCCACTGCGACTGACTCGTCAAAGAACTGTAGATAAAAACAACCATAAAAGGTTTATGGAAGCTGCGAGGAAACCACTGCAGCAGTTTTTCTCTCCAAACTATAACAGATTTACAGTACCAGAGTACAGTAATATCTCAATTTCAAAAAGCAACATCAACCACGGTGCTGTCAAGCAACACCAGGAGGTTATGAAGGTGTAGGTGTGCAAACATGTTGCACACTCAAGATAATTACAA
>JAQNCA010000021.1:4504956-4515553 GCA_029783725.1 Acanthurus tractus
GACAGACAGACAGACAGACAGCATGTGAAGCAGGTGAACAAAGTGCAGCATTTAGCAGCTAAACGACCACATCTTTACCTTTAGAACATGAAGAGGATTGAATGTCAGATCTCCAGTCATTCATTGGCCACAAACATGTAAAAAAAAAGCTGTTTGCTGACATATTGACTTTATAGGGTGATAAAATGTAGTGTTCACTGCTTGTTTCTGCAACCAAGAGTGGCCAATAAACCAGTTACTGTACCTTTAACAAGATGATTTCAGAATCCTTATCATCAAATATTTGCCGTCCATTACAAAAGTCATAGATTTGTTTTATTAGAATGTAACCAAACTAGCTGTTGTTAGCAAACTGCATTACTCATCTCAATGATTTAAAGATTTGAAAAGGAACCAAAACAGCTTAACTCAACTGCTGAAAACTTTGCAGCTAAATAAAGCCTTAATATAGAGGCAGATGGAGCTTTTCACATTGCCTGCAATCAGTCTGAAAACACAGAACCATCAATTAAATTGCTTGTCAACACGCAATCTGCATATCAGTTTGTACTGAAGCTGCAACATCCTGTAACAAACATGCTCCTCTGTGTGTGTGTGTGTGTGTGTGTGTGTGTGTGCTCATTTGTGGTTTTTCCCTCCATAAACTCATTCAGTTCAGCTCTTTTTTCTTTTCCAAACACTCAAAAGAGGGATCTTTCTGTGTGTATGTGAATTGATTGTGTGTGTGTGTGTGTGTGTATGTGTGTGTGTCTTATAGATTAATCTCGGTCTCCTATAATTTGCAATCTTTTCAGTCCTTGCTATTATACTTTACTGCACTTGATGGAAAAAGATGCCCTGGTCACCTCCGGCCTCGGTGTGTGTGTGTGTGTGTGTGTGTGTGTCTGTCTGTCAGTCTGTGCCTTTGGCTATAAGCGTGCTAGCGTGAACACGCGTGTGTGTCTTTGTCTCCTCCAGAGGAGAGCGGGGTGCGTACATTAATGACTGTTTTATGTTTCTTGCTATCTGAGTCTCTTTTATTCATGTAGGCCATGACGGCCTAATATCTGCCTGTCAAACAACTTCTATTCACTCCGCTAACACACTGGAGACTAATACTTAAGACACAAAAAACACACACCTACGTATGGGGCACTCATACCCTCCTCGGTGGATTAGTGGGTGGTGAAGGAGCCATGCTGGGCATTATGTGCTGTTCTTGCTCCAATCAATTACTATTCATTTATTCCAAAGGAGTGACCGTGTTCTGATCTGAAGAGGTATTATAACTAGTTTGTGCCTTGCAGTTTATTCACATCTTTTTAACAAAACTTTGTCTGTCTTTTTTTTGGTCTCCTCCTACCTCCGTCACCTTTTCCTCTCTCTGTTCCCTTATTTTTCTTGCCTGTTCCTATTTTTCCTCTTTTCTTCCCTCTCCCTTTCTGTTCATTAATCTTGCTTTTCTCCTTTTTTTTACATCTTCTTTTCCTGCTTTCCCTTTTTTCCTTGTATTTTTATTTCAATATTTTTTCAAATATTCACAGAAATGAGCGTTAGAGTTACAATAGCTTAATTCAACCCACTGAAACTATATTAATTTGTGCTCTGCAAAAAAACATCAACTATATTCTCATTTAAAAAATCACTTATTCTTAAGGTAGTCTTTTATTGGCACAGTTTGGGTATAAAAGCTCACATTCATTCATGCAAACCTTCACACTTGTGTGCTGAAGCCAGATTAAGTTCATGGAAGCTGCAGTGCTTTTGCTTTGCAAGCAAAAGAATCAAATACTCTACATTTGTCATAGCTTTTGCTCAGTTGCCAAACCACAAATTCATGCTTTTACAAATTAAAGAAATTAGATTTAACAAGTCAAGATACAAGATTTAAAAGTGCTTTTAGCATTTGTTAGCTTAAGATGTGGGTAGTTTCCCCCTTCTTTTAGTCTATAAGCTAAGCTGAGTTAGCTGACTATTAGCAGTGGCCTCATAAAGTGTTTTTAGAGATAAAAGTTCTTTCAGTCTTCTCATTTGACTCTTAGCAAGAAAGTTAATATTTTCCACAATGCACATACAGGAAATATTTTATTTAGTGTGCAATATAAGTTGTTAATTTTATTTTATTGAGTCACAAGATGTCGACATACTGACCGATAGTTGGATTTCTTTCACATTAAAAGGTTTACAAAAAGTCACTGGAACTGTCCAAATATTTTCCTTTTTAAGTTGATGGCTGGAGTATTTTTCCAGTGACCCTCTGAAAAAAAAAAGAAATCTCACCCTGATTTTAAAATCTCACACACCTCCACCCCCTAAAAAACTCCCACTGCCCCGTCCTTCCACTCCATTGTGTCCATGTAAAGTATGTAGTAAAGCTTTGTAGTCCTAATAACATCCAATTTCAAGCCCTTCACATCCATTACCAACAATACTATTATCCCCCCCCATCCCCTCTCTGTGTTTCTCATACACACACACTGCATTAGCCTTGGGGGAGAACAATATGTGGCAGTGACACTGGTCTAAATGGACTGCTTTATGGTGTGTCTAAGGGTGTGCATTGGGTGTCTATGTGAGAGGGATTACCCAGTTTACTTCCTTTCTAATTTGATGACAAGGCACTAGCTTATCAGTTGGTATCAAGATCAGAAAGTAATGAAAATTATATGGTTTTTCATTTATTGGTAAGAAAGAAAAAAATCAAAAACATTTTGGTAGTAAAAAGAACAGATTTGAGTTGTAAAATTAGTGAAAAAATAAACCTGGATTTCTTTTTATCCTTATAATAAAGAGCTAAACCATGTTGTCCCCTGTTTTTCTGACATCTGAGTACATTTAAGCCTAAAATCTGAATTTTAAATGATAATTATGATATTGTTAAATAAAATAAAAGCATAAATGCAGCTGTAAAATGTTGTGTTTCGCAGTGGCAGTGATCTGAAAGTTTCACACATGCACAAAGTGTACCGCCTTTTCATTTAGCAGAGTCCTAATGAAGACGGTGCCACAGGAGACAAAAGGTAATTTTCATAAATGAACAGCAAACAGACACCACCCCTTTAACAGCCGTGTCCCACCCCACCCCTTTAAAAACGCTATTACTATGTGAGGGGGTAAAACTGATATGTCAAATGGATGCATTAGTGGAATAAACCAATTAATTGCATTGTGAAGCCATTTGGTTTTCAGGTGTAGAGGCTCCTGAGTGGTGCTCTGATGAAGAAATATTTGTGTGTATGAAAGGGATCAGCAGCGCAGTCATTGTTCGAATTACTCTTCAGATTTACACTTAGACATTCCAACTTCACCGATTCATTCAGGCATTATAAAGATTTCCTCATGTGGCATTTAATAAATCTAATTGCTGTTTTGTTTGGCCACATACAGCAATTAAATGCACTAAAACACGCTAAAGTGACTCAAATGATGCAGTCTTATTTTTAAGTTTCACACGGATTTAAATCCTGATTTGATGCATTTTTTTCAGTAACATTTCAACATTTCAATGTTTAAGGGGTTCATCAGTTTTTACTGGATTTATATTACTTTCACACATGAGAAATCCACAGGAAGCAACATATTCATGTAATCCAGAGTTACTTCTTCCTTCAATAACTTCTTCAGGATTTATTGTTTACCCCAACATTCATTTCCTCTACTGCTGCTTCATATTAAAAGCATTCAAGAAGAAAAACACAGGACGTCTTTTATTCTGAAACTTGATGTTTACACTGACTGCAGATGTTTATTCAAAATGCATCTGCAAAACAGCTGAGAAACTTTGGGCAATTTTCTGTCAGTGGATCATCTTTTATGACTATTTTATTAAAAAGTATGATTGTTAGTACACAGTAACTATCACTGTTGCCAAATCAAATCTCCTCACATATTTAGAAATTCTATAGAACAATTAAATTTTTTTTAATCACAGCTTCGCATCAATACTTTGAGTGCAACAACTCAGCTCACATATTAGAAGCACGATAATAACTATATTTTATGGACTGTGGTTCATTACAGCACAAGTACAAAAAGCATCAGTATAAAGATTTGGATCAGTTCAAAGTATTCCTTCCTATTTTTCACTTCATTTCTGCACCAAAATTAGCACATATATGGATGCTTTGTTTTGTTTTGCTTTTTACCAAGACTAAGCCCTCTAAAAACAGGCAGTTGGCTTTCCCATCACCAGTAGATGTGATAACTGTTTTCTCATTTGTCATATTTAATGTCACAAGCACACCAGTACAAGAACCAGTATATTTACCTTTTACATTCGTCTCTTTTTCAGACTCAAAGCTGACGAAATGATGTTGGGGGCGACAAACTTTCATTGTCTCTATAAAAGCTACAGGAGATGTCGCCGTGTTTTCACGGCATTGTGCTGGAAAAGTGGCTAAACACAGTGCGTCTCCGCACAGGTGTCGTGTTTGCTGATCGGAGTTGGAGTCGATTGATCGTCCCGTCACGCTGAAGACAAAATGTCAGCGTGTGTTTTGGGAGTTCGTGACCCGTGTCAAAGAGGTTCTTAGGAACACGTTTCTTCTCACTTTCTTTTTCTTTTCTCTCACAGTTTTTTAATCAGAACTCTAAATTGCACGTCTCAGTTTTTTTTCTTCTCTGACCTTCCCTCCTCCTTTTCTTCAAAACCACATAAGACCCCCCCCCACCCCCCCACCCCTCCGACTCCTCTTCCCCCTCACTGCCCCCCCTCCCCATTGTAAGAAGTCTGGCAGACAGAAAGAGGTCAGACTTCTTATCCGAGCTTCATAATGGTTTCTGAAGAGCAGAGCACTGTGCATTGCAATAATTACCAAGCCGTCGGACAATAGACGCTGCATAATCAGTATGGAGATGTATGCTGTCTGCCTGTCTGTCTGCGCCTTTCCAAAACAAACTAAACACTCACCGTATTCCTGCTCCTCCTTGGAGTGTGTATTCATTTGCAGGGCTTTTCATTCTCTTTTTGTCTTGCGTAATATTTCAATTTTACCACTCACTACTCAACCATGTTTCTCTTTTGCCCTCCTTTCTTTCTTTTGCTCTTTCTACCTTCCCTTTTCTGCCTCACTACCTTTTCCCAATGTCTTTACACCAAACCTCTCTATCATCTTTAGTGAAGGCGCTTGACTTGCCAACAAAACACCGGCTTGTTCAATTCACAGCAGGGTCAAGAGTTGTCTGTATTTGTGTGTGTCTGATGTGCTGCAGGGTCGAGAGCAGTAAGTCACCACGCACTGGCCCCGAGACAGCAGCACCTCCACACTTAAACCTCCTCAACCTCAACGTTCCCCTCAGATTTCCCCTTCAAACTTGGTATTCATGCATATTCTGCATCTACGTGTTTCAATGCTACTGAATGTATATCACACTTACATTTATTGAGTCATTCTAAACAAAAAAAAAAGCTATATTTCCTTCACATGCACTGTTCTGCATAATGATTATCAGCACTGGCAAAGTATAGAGCAGTGAGGCTCAACCTACAGCACACAGGCTCAATAGGCTGAGACGGTGACGGGTGGTGTTTAGAACATTTCCTAATTCTCAAAGAAAATAAATTGATTAAATTAAATAATATTTAAAGCAAACAGTACATTTTTAACTTTTTTTTCTTAGCTGTGTCTTGGAAAGTTGCATATTAGCCTGTGTAATGCAATCTGTGCACAGACATTTGATTTCTGCAAAATGTTCTGCTAACCTGCGGCAAAGATTAGTGACGACAGCAAAGGTAGAAACAAGACACCATAAAAAAACAGGCAAATCAGTGAAAAATCAACAGATAATTTAGCTTTTATTTTGCCACCTTAGACCTCAAATCACTGTTTATTCTGCCACATGATAAATGCTGTATGCAAGGTTTCAAATGTCTGGCACCATCATGAGTAAAAACGTTCAGGTTCCAGCGCAGCACTGCAGGATTAAGACTTTGAAGACTTGTGTCGTTATCACATTAGAAGAAAAAACACTGAATTAAGATCAATGGTTTTTCTAAAACTTAAACTCGGTTGCCAAACTTAAACCAAAATCACACTAATGATTTCAGGTTCATGAAATTCCTTAAGATAAACAGATTTTTTTTAAATATGCATGTTTTTTGGATATTGTGACCAAAAAGAACACAGTATTGCAAGGATAAACACCTTTTTCAAGCAACTCTATTTTGTAATAGAATAGTTTTGTCATTATTCCGAACTGTAATTATAACACTTCCCAACTTACCAAGTTTTTTGGAGACATAGAGATGTGAAACATGAAAAGGTCGGATGGGGTAACTAGCAGGCAGTCAGGTTGTCAGACAGATTAGTTTTTGATGGTAACAATAGATGTAATACCACTGGGAGCACAGCCTGGTACACTGGTACAGCCTTCTAGTGTGTGTGTTGTACTGTTTATGATCTTTCAGGTTTGAATTATTTAACTGTAGTTGGAGTTGTATTTAGTTTTGGCTCAGCTCCAGTTCTTACTCTCAGTGATGTTTTTTTTTAATGTGATTATTAAATCCTTTTTCAAGTGGTTTAAAACAACTGTTGCTCATGTAACTAATATTATTTTGTCTTTGGACCACTGTTGTAGTCACACACACACACATGCATAAGCTTGTCCTTGAGTGAGAGCAGAGAGGGAAGAAATTGAGTATAATACACAACCAGCATGACTACATTCACAGATATAGCAAGTAGAATATAATCAGGTCAATGCCAAAGTTTTAAAATTTTATTTTACTGATGAGCTCAATATTTGTAAAAGACACTGCGTGTTGTAAGAGTTCATTATCCACTGATAACTCTTGACCCGTCTAAACCTTCCTTTGTCTGAGTGTATTGCGGCTAAACTAAGCATTTGTATTTTCTAACAACACAGAGTCAAGTATCACTGCTGCTGCTCTCTCTGTTATGTTTTCAACCTTTAAATCCGACTGATCTCGAGAACTATTGTCATGTTCTGGATGCAGTGTCAAGCGTATATGTGATATGTTGAAAGAGAAATATAAAAATGATGAGAGACTGAACTGGACTTTGGCCAAACATTATATTCTATCATCCAGATAAGTATTTTAAAATGAAAAAAGACAGACAATGTCCTGAGAGTGATCATAAAAACTGCCCTCAAATATGCTGCTAAGCAAAAATCTAAATTCCCTGCAGTAATAGAAGAGCAGACCAGAAGAATCAAAGGATGGAGGAGCAGCACACTGTGTCCTCTTGGACGCAGAGCTGAGGAATATAAATTGTCATGTGCATGGCAATGCTTATTGGTCCTGTGTTTATTTACATATCAATGCAGAAAGCCTGTAATTTAGCATTTGTCTATGTTCTCATTACAAATTCTCTGAGCGTAAGTGCAGCAGCCTTTCGTGCAGTAAAATAAAGCAAGAAACTTGGACATTAAATTGAAATTATATTTCATTTTTGCAAAGTTTAGATATTGTACTTGTTTGTTTTGATTTTAGTCAAATTTTTAAATGGCAAGAAGAAGAAATTTAGGGACAAATGCTGTCCTGCTGGTGACTAAGTCAGCATTAACATACTGTGACTGAAAAGTAACATCTGGTTGGAATCAGTGCTAGTATTAGCAAGCTAAACTGAGTGCATTTTCTAGTGGAAGCATTCCACATAAATAAAGATGGACGACATTGCAGCACCTCAAACGCCCCCTTCACATAAAAAAAATCAAAACATAAATTAAATAAATTTTTCAGAAGTACAGTCCATGTCATTTTGGGTAGTTATTTTGTTTTTCTGGTGCGTGTTCAAGTGTTTATTTGTCTGATAAGTTCAGCAATCTGGGGCTAAAATGGGGATGTAACAACATGATTGACAGCTGTATGGAAGAGATGTGACACTGGAGCTCCATCAGCTGATTACTTCTGCAGAGACTCTGCCTCCAAACGATGCCATTGGTGCAAGATGGCTTTTTTGTGGGAGGAAGTGGAAACAGGTTGTCTCTCTATTTATGTTGACAGTGGAAATCAGTTAGCCTGCTGGGCTCAACTTAAGCCTGAAGCACAAAGTTAACAGCTCTATGGCTCCAGCTGTAATACTGCACATAATTAAAGCTATGTAGAGAAACAAATCTTGCATCCCTGTTTGTAGGAAAACATGCAAGACGATGGATCTTTGATAATAAATCTTCAATATAATAAAAAAATAATAATAAGCAGAATTTGAATTTTACAATGGATACACAGCTGATTTGCTTCATTGTCTTTGTCACTGTGTTGACAGATCTGTAAACTACAGGGATGCATGAAGATTTAACTGCATCAAAATTGTTTAAAAAATGTCTCACATAACAGAAATAATCAGTGATGCTAAAAATACTAGCAAGTATTCTGGAAGAATATAATCAAGATGTCATCTCTGTCCTTCAGTGGTTTTGTTCGTTTGCAATTTTATGTTTGATTTGTATTTACAAAGAAAAGTTTAATTGTGAACAAGACAAAACAATTATTAAATGCTTGAGCTTGTTTCTCTTGAGAGGTACGGACGTCACTAAACTTACAGAACATGTAAATGTAGAATGTAAATAAATAGAAATAAAAACCTGTGAAATAATTCGTTTTTTTACTCTCTGGCTCACTTTTTTTTATTAAGAATTACACACAGAGGAAATAATTTCCCCTGTTTCTCGTTGGATCAGAGAAGACTCGAACAAAAGATGACCTCCGTCCAAACACAGATTTTCTTTCAAAATGATCCAAGAGCAGTTAAGGTATTTGTAAAGAAACATCATGAAAAAAAAAAATCTCAATTCAACTCTTTAAAGTTAGACATCTTCCTTTAATGGAATCAGCAGTGAGGATAAAAAAACTTAATTAGTTTTTTTTTTTTCCTGCTATTGGTGACTTTTGATTAGACGGCAACAATTTGCATAAAAGGCACAGCATTACTGTTTAGGACCCAACCAAGGTCAGCACCTTTCTATTTATCCTCCACTGCAATTCTTGAAGGGATATTCACTGCCTACCATTGTGGATTTGAAATGAACTTGAAGTTTCCTTGAATACTTCCATTGGCACGAGCAAAGTGTATTAACAGTGTGTTCACGCTGGGCAGGGAGGGGAAATGAAGATGTTATGACACACACAATCCCACGCTCTGACATACGGCCCGTGCTTCGGCGCCAAGCCTCTTTTTTTTTATTTTTTTTTATCCCTTTTTCTATTTGCATATGAGGTCGTTAATTTTCTCAAAGCCGCGGACTTAATGAGTGGATGGCTGAGAAGCTGAACGGGATGCAAATAATAACATTTGATAATGCAGAGCCACAAAAGAGGGGGAGAGCCCCCCCCACCCCCCCACCCCCATTCACCGAGATGGGACTTGAGGTAAATATGCACAGTAATTATATATCAGTGCGCTTTAATTATGAGGCTGCACAGGGAGCGAGAAAGAAAAAGAGAGAAAGATAGAAAGATAGATGAAAACACATTGAATTAGACATAACAGCATATAAATTAAACATCTGAAATAAAGACACAATAAGGGAGAGGAAGAGGAAGAGCGGACCGAGACAGGAAATGGTGGGAAAACCACAAAATACAGTAATGATACGACATGGACAGACACACACTTAGGTGCACACATTACTTACACACCCACATGTGCACACACACTTAGTTTGAGCGAGTGTGATATCAACTTTTTGCAAAAACAATCCCTTTAATGCACTTGAGGAAAAGACAAATCAATGAACTCAGGGAAGCCTTTGTGCTTGTGTGTTGTTAAATCAACAGCACAGAAGTGTGTGAGCCAAGCAGGAAGCCACACACACTTTCATTTTCAAATAATTTCCAGAAGGCCAACGTTAAGTTTTCTGATATTTGTTTGACTATTTGTTTTCTGCAGACTGGAGTGCGTTTCAGTTAAAAGATTTATGTTGGCAAGACGCATTTCTTTAATCTTCAGATGAAAACTTAAACGTGCCAGAATGTGAAAGAATGACGTGTTTTTGACAAAAGAGTGAGGCGACAAAATGTTTAGTGCGAGGTTTGACTTGTTTCAAGCAGGTTTCAAGTCTCTGCTGTTTGAAGTTCATACTGGATTGAAATAAAGGCAGGGAAAAAAATAAAATACCACTGCAAAAATCTGCAATCTTTTGAAATAAGTTTGCTTTGTAAAGCGCTGAATTAAACTCAAACTTTGGACTCCTTTTTAGACATTTAGTCTCAACAAGATTTGACAAAAAGAAAAATTGTCGTTTGACAACTGTAGTCATATATTAGCCTATAGTAAGACATAAAGCAGTGCCATCAGTCAGACAACAAGGAAAAGCCAGAAGAGGGGAGTTAAGTAGGAGAAATCATCATGTGACCTACATGTAATTTAAATATAATGACAGTTCACTTAGATAAATTCAATGATGGATGGATGGACGGAGGAGGAGAGTGATGAAGCTTTGCAGAAAGGGGATGAGGAGGATGAGGAGTGGCTATGGAGTGGACAGATGTGCTCTAATGTGTTTTTGCCAGGTCTTTGCAAGGACAAAAACATGAGCACACACACACACACACACACACACACACTCACCCACGAGTCAGTCAGTCAGTCTGTTATCTCCTCCGTTATTTTACACTTAGGTAAAAAAAAAGAATAATTCTGTTTTCTTTCTCTTC
>JAQNCA010000021.1:4516399-4527290 GCA_029783725.1 Acanthurus tractus
ATGATCACACACACACACACACACACACACACACACACACACACACACACACACACACACACACACACACTCAAACACGAGTCAGTCAGTCAGTCTGTTATCTCCTCCTTTATTTTACACTTTAGTAAAAAAAAAGAATAATTCTGTTTTCTTCCTCTTCTGCTGTTTTCTTTTTCTATTTATTGGTTTTGTTTTGTGGAAAATGTCACTTTGTTCAGTCTGTTATTATCATGTATGGAAACCACCTTAAATACACACACACAAACACACACACAAATTTCCTGTTTACATGGAAAGAAACCTAATGTGTCATCCAACCGTCCGGTGCATCCTCTGCTGCTGATTTTAGCCAATCACACAATTAGAGAGCTGACGACCCATCTGTCCACATGATTGGCTGATGGATGTGCCCGAGTGTGTGTGTGTGTATTTGTGCGTGCCCACATGTGTGTGTGTGTGTGAGTGCTCGTCTCAGTGTGAAACGGTCTGACGAGCCCCAAAACGCATCTAGCCAGTGACAATTTTCTTTTGTTACCCGCAAGCACCAACATTTCCAGGGGGGAGAGACGGAGCTAATGCAAGCCCGCGAACAACTTAATAGCACTTGAACCAGTTTGCCAACTTGGAGAAATGATTTCATTCAATTAGATAATTCTCCCTCTCTCCCTCTCTCGCTCGTTCTCTTGTTCTCTGGAATGAGTCATTTGTGATATAATAGCCACATAATGGCTTGAAAGCGGGTTTGGCAGGAAAAAGACAGATGTAGGGTGAATAAAAAGTGGAATAGTGAGGAAGAAGAGGCTCCGGAGTCAACAAAGACAAGCTGTGTGTGCTAACATTGTGCAAGGAGGCATTTCTTTACATGCGTATGGAAAACACACAGACTGTACACACACACACACACACACACACATTGTGCTCTATTTGCTGTCTATTAACAGTGTGTGTTGCTGAGCGATAGGAAGGGAGATAGCATCTTCTCCGATGGTATCTGTTATCGAAGTACACGCGTCCTTCAGGCGTCCATCGTGCTATCGCTCCTCTCATCTCTCCTCTATCTCTCTTGCCATCCTCCTCCCTCGCCTCCTCTCTCCTCACCTTGCCTCTCCTGCGTCCCTCACTTCTTGCTCATTGTGTATTTGTGTTTTTTTTGGTGTCTTTGCTTTTCTTTTCACCCCTAGTCCTGATTACTTTTTAGACAAGGGTTTGTCTTTAATCATTTAACATTTCTTGACTCACTTCTTATTACCTTCTTCTTCAGCTGATATTTAAACCAACAGCCACTTATGCAGTTTACAGCTAAAAACTCAACAAAGATATAAATGCTGTCCCTTCTTTGAGCCTGTTTCGTTAAAAAAAACAAAAAACACTGTAGGAGTGAGCAAAGTCTTGATCCAGTTTTTCAGCCTCAGACAATGAAAATTTCTAGAGTTTCTATAATTACCGAGCATTATTGAGATTCTACAGCTCACCGAGTCAAGCTGGGTCAGCTAGCCAATTGGGCTGCTAGCTGTAGATACTGGCTGTACTGATTAGCTGGATGTCTAGCTAGGCTAACTAGCTAAGCAACAAGTAAAGTAAATCTACAAACTATATAATCAAGTTTTACCAAACAGTGAGGCCTTGCCTTATGTTCATTTTCCCTTGAGGTTGGTGGTTTTATTTTTTTGTAAGTAATAAGTTTTTGAGAAAGAAAATGACTGAAGTGCTCGATAAAGAGCCTGTCTGAGACATATAAGAAATTCTCTTGAATCAAATCATGGATGCAAAGTCCAAGAATAAGAAATAAAAAGCTGTAAATGAGCTCTGCAAGAAGGTTCATAAGATGGATTGAAGTAAATCTTAGTTTGGCTGTTCAGATGCCCTGTTGTAAGGTTAAGAAGGTCAGAAAAGTTTGAATAGGATTGAATTTCATTTCTTGATCGCAGAATTTTTTTTATTATTCTTCATTTTTAGTGTCTAAAAACAAGTGCTACACCGTGAACCTTGAAGAGAGACTGTGAGCCATTATCCCCAATTCAAATGAGTATGGTGCCCCACTCTTCTCTATGATGAGAAAATAATTAGCAGAAACACTTTAAACCCCTGAGAGACAGACAGGATCCTGAAAAGCTTTAAAGAGAGAAGTTAAAAGTTTCAAAACACTCTGACTCTCAAGCTTTAGGTCTTACCAAACTGTGTCTGTAGTGTGCTTCAATGAATGGGAACCAATGGCTACCTTGAAGGTTACAATAGCTTCCTACTCTCCTCCCTTTACATCTTTTTGTGGGATTGAGTTTTACATCAATAGTCTCAATCTTTCTTTCTCAAGTGTGTGTGTGTGAACTGTCCAAGTGAAAGGAGAAACATCACTTTATTTGAATCCATACAGTCAGAACGAAAAAAACCCTCTTCGGGAATCTAAGTCAATCAAATGAAAGTATTACTGTATTAAAACTATAAGTGCAACAACAGGATTGTATTTGATTTTTTTCTCCGGTTGAACTTTTCACCTTTGAGAACTTGACAGTCCTGAAACAAACAACTGAACTCACACACTACCTTGTACCTCAGTGACTTCAAACACACACACACACATGCACAAACACACAATTTGAACTTAATTTCTAATCAATTTCTGCATTTTTCTTCAAGTGGTCTCTTCAGGTAAAAGGCTGAATTGGCCGATCAAGGATTTCTGCTAAGTACTGTACTCTGCTGAGAGGAGGAGAGGGGGTGGACGTGCTGGAAGACAACTTCTCTCTCCACCTCTTGTCTCTCTCTGTCTTTCTCTCTTTCTTCATCACCTTTGCCCGCACACACACTCACACACCCACGCAATGGCGCGCACACACACACACACACACACACACACACACACACATAAAGCTCCTCCAGGAGGCAATCAAGCTCTTGTGGAAAGGTTGGAGTAGTTCATACGAACGTCGTGCTCTGAGTGGTTACTTGAGTCATGAGGTCATGTCTTCGCCTCCTCCCTCCTCTCACCCCTAATCATCCACCATTACCTTATTCCAGTGTGTGTGTGCATGTGCATTTCAGTGTGTTTTTTCTTGCAAACCAAATCTATACATGCATGTTTTTTTTTGTGTGTGTGTGTGTGTGTGTGTATTTGCGTGTATGCGTGCACATCAGCGTGAATAATGCACGTTTGCATATGAATACTGCAGGTGCGAGTGTGTGTTTGTGTGTTAGGAGAGCATTCTCAGAAAACCGCTGGGGGCACAGAGGTGACGGAGGAAATGAGGGGAGAGAGAAGGAGAGATTAAGGAGGTGACGGGTTAGATGGTTGATGGGAAGGAAGGAGCGGCGGCGAGGAGATGAGCGAGTTCAGGAGGAGACCAGGGGTGAGGAAGGGGCGTGAAGGAGGGATGAGGGGAGTGAGGAGGAGAGAGCTCTTGAGAGGAAGAGGGTAGTAATTACTTGAGTTTCTTCTCGATCTGTCTCTTTGCACTCTGAATGAGTTTGGGGAGTTTGGAGACTGAGAAACGGGTCCTGATGCACCAGTGAAGAAGAAAAGAACAATCGGATTTCATAACAAGGCCCACTAATTAGCATTTTCATTAATTAATTAATCAGCATTACATGTAGATGAGCTGCTTCCCTGTATTCTGTGAGGTGCAAATGAATCTGAGTCTGTTGCTGTTGTGCAAGACGGCTCACTGCACCATAATGTGCATGTAACAGGTGGAAGCAACAACTTGCATGAGGAGATATTCAGAGGTACATTGTTTGATAATCATCAGCACCTGCATGACACAAATTTTTTTGTATCTAGGTCACAGATCAGAATGGTCAGCGCAAACGAGGCCTTTTCTATTTTGTTTGTCATAAGAACTTATCTGCTATCAACCTGATTTTGTAGCCGTAGTATTTTTCCAGTTTACACACCAAATACACAGAAAATGTACTGATTAATATTTTGATTAAAAACTTTGAGTCAGGTTTTTTCAGCTGTATTATTAGAAATAAAACATATTTGTTTTTTTTTGTCATCAGAAAGAATCAAATTGAAGACAAAACTTGAAAATTAATCAATTTTACAGGAGAACACAATAAGATAATTAAGAAACTACACAAATCATTCATTAAAAAAATAGTTGCAATCAAACTTTCCGAAAAACACAGAGCCAAAAATCAGACCATGAGGCCATTCAAGGCTGCTGCTGACAGTAATGATGTATGTGCTAACCTATGGCCATGCCCTTGTCAAAACACTACCACTGTACCAGCTGATGGATGGAAGAATGGACAGGGAGATGGAGACAAAAGAAAGGATGGGTGGATGGAGGAGAGAGGAAGGAGTGATGGATGGAGGTGGTGGTGAGAGCACGAGATGGAGTAATTGATGGAAAGGGACAGAGATGAGGAGCAGACAGCAGGTGTTGTGACAATGGAGAGATGCTGGCTGTGTGTGTGCTTTGGTATGGAGCTTCCATCAAAGGGACACACACTCTTGTTCCCTGACAGTAAACTGACATTTGTGTTTTTGTGTGAAAGAGAGAAAATGTGTACGTTTGGGCGTTAAAGGGTCAAGAAGGTGTTGAACTTGACTCGTCTTTTTTATGATAAATTGCTCTCTAAATCACAGCAGGAGGAACAAAAGCCCCTCTCATCCGTCTCCTTTGCCTCCAACCTCTCTGTCTTTCTCTCGCTGTTCCTCTTTCTCCTTTACACCGCAGGATCCTGTTCTTTGACAAAGGGCTAAAAAATGAAGTCAAGAGGTGGCAAAGCCTCCAACTGGAGGAGCATCTTTCAGGAAGGCAGGGGAGGCTGACGAGTCAGGCAACCAGGGTTTGCAATTCCCTTCTTTCAAAGCCTCACTTACAAAAAACTGAGCCTGTTTATAAAAAGAAAACCGTGTTGCAAAAGAAAATGTAAAATACAGTTTATATGCTTTTAATGAGCCCTTAGTTTAGTCTGTATTTTATCTTGAATAATATCTTGTATTTGGACTAAGATGTGTATTTGATCTTAGAATATTCACTGCTTCTGCTTCTTCCTGAATAGCTTTGCTGCAGTCAATGAAGGTTTAGTTTGGACTCACAGCTGCAAATGAGCACCGAAAGGCAAGAAGTCAGTGTTGAATGTACTACGTTTAGTCATAGATTGCCATTTTTTACTGAGGTTTGCAGAAAAGCTATCTACTTAGCTGCAACAAAAAGCGACTTAAATCGCCACTTTGAGACAAAATGCAAAAAATTACAGAAAGATAAGAGGGAAAGGACAGCAGAGGAATTGCAAGCTATTGCAAAGTATGTTTTCTATGATTTAAACTGGTGGTAAAATTAGAGGTTATTGCATCACAAAATTTGTTTGGCCACCAGCAGAACTTGCACCCGGTGCACCCAGCTCTGCAACAGAGGGAAAGCAAATCATCACCACAGTTGTGATGATTCATCCTCTGAGGACCATGAGTCTCTGCAGAAAGGTTGGCCCCAACAAGCAGAAACTGAGATGTGTCTCCTTTGACCGAAGCAATGAGTCAGACTGACGCTAACATTCATGGAGCCAATGCTCATGTTTAAATATGCCTTCAAGAGCTCAGAGTGACACTTAAATCACTCATTTAGTTCAAACATTGTCCTAACAGTCCAAAAACCCAAAGGAATTCCATCTACAATGAAGTAAAATAGTAAAAAATAGCAGCATTTCTCAGATTTTATTTCTTTTAACTGCTAAATCAACGAAAGGACTGGGAAGTTCTGCACCAGAGTAAATAGTGTTGATGTTCCCAACACAGCTGGGCAGATAAACTTCTTGAGGATAAGTGTGCTTAAACCCACTTCATTTCTTTTCCATTCGTCCTCTGTGTCACGTCCCTGGTGACCATCTCCAAACAATCATCCAGCCTGAGCAAGCATCTCCAAGACACACACTGCATCCTGAGAGCTCCCTCTACCTTCCTGTCTCCCCTAACACGCTCTTTTCTCTCCCGTTCTTCCTGCTCTTTTTCCTCCCTCTGTTCATTATCTCCACAAACTCTCCCTCTCGGTCTGTCACATCCTCCGTGGCCTCCCAGGAGTGTTTAATTTCGCTGCGTGTGCTTGTGTTTGCTCTGCGGGGACATTCTTTGCAGCGTCAAGAGTGTCACCTTTTAAGAAGAACTGCAATCAAACAGTGTTTTCCCCATTCTTCCACCCTCATCCCTCTCTCTTCTCGTCTTTCCAGAGGATTAACTGTTTGTTTGTTCTTCTCGTCCTCCACAACGTGTGGTTGTTCCCTTTTATCCTCTCCTTCATGTCCTCTCTTTTCTCCTGTCTTCTCAGCCGATGTGTGTCATCTTTAAAGCGTTTATCAGTTCTTTGACAGTGTTTACTGTAACTAAACAACACAGTTATTTAAAGAACATTATGTCGACGAAACAATGCAGAATTTAAAATGTTTTACCTTGTTTTGGTTCCTTAAATGTGTCACCTGCACTTGACTGTTGAAATGTTATTTTTTCTGTTTATTTTCCTACATGATTTAACTTCAGTGTAAAAACATGGATGACGACATGCTTGTTATTTTAATATATCTGTCTCTATTTTAGTCTAATGGCCTGTGTTAAGATATTAATGTAAAATTGGCTAAAATCGAATAATATGAAACTACAAACCAGATTTTATTTTTTAAATGTGGTTTTAAAATATAATTTTTCTGTTTTTTTTATGTTTGTTTGTCTTTTATAAACTGCGAAAACAATGTAAAATAGAGAAGAGGGTATTTTGTGATTGACAGAGCAACAGAACAGGATCTCCAGTCCCCTTTGGCTCATTACCGAGTGCTTTAAAAACAATACCACTTCCAGGATTTTTCATCCAATCCGCCATAAAACAATAAGAAAGGAAACGCTCCTTCTTTTTCTATTTGACTTTCCAAGTCACTTGGAAGGCATTATTCCCCCGATCTCCCATTTCCACCGAGAATCACATTGTTCCAGCAAGTATAAATAGAAATCAAGAAAAAGTAAGTTGGAGACACAAACTTTTTTTTTTCCTTTAAAGCGAATCCACTTTATAAAACCATCTTCGTCCGTGGAGTCCAAAACGATAAGCCGGGGAATAAACTTCCACTAATGCTCTTCCATGTTTTTCCTTCAAACGGGCCTTCAGTCGCAGTAAAAAGGACTTCTGTCTTGGCTGCCATTATGCCGTATAGACAGACAGTATGGCACTAGAAAGAGACGTGTCAGAAACCATATGCTCACTTGAACACAATGGCTCCCGCGACTATCCTCAAGACGACACCGGCAGACACACACACACACACACACACAAAAACACACACTCAGGTGAAGGTATGATTTAGCATCACATATTAAAGGTAAAACTATAAACTGTCTTCAGCTTTTAGAAGGTAGAAATCAGCCCCTCCACTCGTTCGCCTGGTGATTTTACTCCTCGTTTTTTCTTACATTTTCTGGCTCGCCTTCCCTTCTTTCTTTCCCTTTCTTTTGCCTGTTTGTCTCCCTCTCTTCTCTGTTTTTGTGCCATGCAGCGAAAACAGGACGCGTGTGACAGACCAGGAGGCTCCTCAGCGTCCCCGGGCGCCACGAGTGCACGTGTGTGTTGCTCTTTATACATGTGTGTATGTGTCAGCAAGATAGATGGACACAGCTGTCAGCCTAACACTTCCTGTAGCCTCTCCACTGACCTCGCGTTAACCTGGAAGTATTTCTCATCACCGCGGCCGAAGTCTTCCTGTTTGGAGGAGCTCCAGGGCTAAGCAGCTTGCCTGTCTCACACACATGCATGTAGACACACACGCATGTCGGATTCAAGGATGTAGCCGCGCTCAGAGACAGAAAACGGAAAAGGTGTCGGACACTTTTGTTGTTTGTGTTTCACCTGTTTTCATCAGTTCACAACCTGACCGAACCTTAACCCTCGCCTGACCTCCTGACCCTTGAGCTCTGAAGTCCTGCCTGCTTTCTCAACTCTATATCCTTTGAAGGAAATCTTGATGCTGCATGAAATCGCCTACACCCACTTGCAGGAATCAAATCCGTCAAACGACATCCTCTCAGCTGGCGCGGCTGTTATTCCACGTCTAAAACACTGACATGAGAACCTGCTCTTCTTCTTCTCCTTTGAGCAAATAAATAAAAGAGCAACAATAAATGAATAACTAGTTTATGAATAAAAACAAAAGGTGACGTGACCAATATGAATGGCCCTCCGGATACTCTGTTGTGTTTGTATTTTGTCTGCTCAAGTGTGTGCTGCATGCTTATGTCAGTGGGGTTTATGCGCCTCGATGTAAATGTGTGTGGCAATGTGTGTGTGTGTGCATCCAGGGGGGAGCAGGGGTGGAGTGCAGAGCTCCACTCGAGAGGCCTTGTTGGGCGTCGAGGCCTGGGGCTCGCCTGAAGGCACAGCCCGTCTGGAGGAGCCCTTGGCTGGGCAGCAGCTGAATAAAAGATGGGAGGGAAGTGTCAGTCTGGAAGGCCAGGAGCTCGGGGAGGCCGCACGCCTCGACGCTGAAGACAAGCAGATGCTAACTGAGACAGGAAAGAAAAGGAAGAGAGAAAAGGAAGAGTGACAGAGAGGAGGAATTTCTATTTGTGTGTATAATTCCACTATAAGATGACATCACAGAGCTTCAGCTCTTTAGGTAAAACTCCACTAAAGATTGAACATGATTCAACCATTAGGATTTAAACTTCTATTCATTCATTATAGAAGAAGCATGTAGATCCTTTATTTAAGACATTTAATTTATATATAATTTAGGCATAAATAATTTAGATAATTTCAGATAAGAATAATTCTGCAGAGATAATGTCTGGTGTTGGTTTATTTCAGTGTCTGTAAATTGTAAAACAATGGATTCAATTATGTGAAACGTCACCAGGAAACAGTTGAAATTTGGGGAAATTGTTTGCTCAACATTTTGGAACAGTTTTCATTTTAAATCCCTAATTTTCTCTGTACAGTACGAAACCTCCTCTCTCCCCTCTCTGCGCTGTAAAACACTGTATGAGTCGTAAGTGTGTGCTAATGAGTTGAGTGTGTGTGGGCAGGGATGAGTACTGTATGTATGCGCATGTGTGTGTGTTTGTGTGTGAGTGTTTTGCATTTGAATGGAATCTGAAGAGCCCCAATGTGTTTCACTAGCACTCTGCACAAACGTAGCTAGTGTTTCATACACAACGCTCACACACTCTCGAGTGCGTGAGTGTGAGCGCAGGCACATACGTGTGAGTTCAGACACATTATCAGCAATTACAAATAACAAGGATGTCGGTTGGTTTCACGAGGCACAATGCTAACACCGCTCGCCCTTTGTTGTGCAGGATTTGTTACACAGCAGGGAAATCACACTTAAGAGTTGATGTAACAAACCTAAATCAATAAAATAATATCTAGGATATTGATTAGACAACTTTAGAGAAGCTTACTTTGCTCTTTAGTACTTTTGAGGGAAAATAAGCTGTTGTAAGTGGAAAGAAAAAAAGATAAGAATTTCGCTGAAAATATGGGGCGATTTTTGTGCAATTCCTCAAACATATCCTGGGCCAGCTAGATCGGTTTGTGAAAAATTTCAAAACCCCCAAAACAGATCAAGAAACCTAAAGAGAAACAAAGTCTTCAGAAAGCGGAAGGTAAAGGTAGAGTGACTAGATCATAACAGGACCTCCATCCAAAAGAACAGAAAGCAAAAGTCATCAATCTTTTTCTAAATCTATCCAAACTGTGACTGTCAGAAGACTTTTCCCATGCAGGAGGGCTTTGTGTGTCACACACATGCACCCCGGCTCAACAAAGCGGCCATATGTAACAATCTGGGACTGATTTTGTGTTGTAAATGTCGGGAAAATGTTTAAAAGAATACAAGAGCAAAATGGTGGATTTAAAAAAACCTCAGAAAAAGTAAAAAAAAGAGAAAACCTGCAGGAAAAAACAGACCACAGAAAGCTTCTGACAAATCGGGTATGAAAGGGAAATTAAGGATGAATTGAGAAAAGTATGAAGGGGGGGGGTAATAACAAGAAGGGCAAACGACGGGAGACAGAAGACAGAAAGCGATAGAGACAGAGGTGGAGGGAGGAGCACATACTGCGTTAGTTATCTCAGCCTCTCAGTGTTAGCTGATAGAATTGAAGTGTTTAGCATATATGCTAATCATTCACACAGGCACCGGATTATCACTGCGCTCTGCCAAGAGCCCTCTCCCTCCGCCCAATCCCTCCATCCATTCCTCACATCCACTCCTCTGGTGATACCTCACACTTTACCTTTCCACTCATCACCCAGAAATCCCTGTTCTTTGTCTCTTTTCTTTCCTCCATCCACATTTTTCCTCTTTTGTCCTTTACATTTTGCTCTCTTTTCCTCCCTCATTCTCTCTTTTTTCCTCTTTTCCAGTTCTCCTCCCCCCCCTCTTTCCCTCTGTTTTATTGATGAGCACTCTGGAAGACACGCTGTTCTGCAAGTCGAACAAGACAGCGAGAGTTTTATATCCGATTGACGCTCGCACACACAGTGATCAGCTCAATGCAGGCTAATAATAGATGATTGGTCATCATGGGTGGCGAGCTGAGAAAAGCACACAGTAGGAGTTTAGAAAAATGAATATATTAGAGAGTGAAAGAGGGATTGGTTCAGAGGTGGCGACGGGATGAGAAAGAGAGAGTCGAGGTTTGTTTTCAGCGCGAGGGGATCAAATTCAAGCTCTGAGGTTATCTCGCTCATCCACAGTGGCCGCTGTGCAAATATTTTACTAAAGATTTCATGGCAACACACACGCAGACTGCACTCATGCTTGAGCTTGAGCTCTCCGTGGCCCTGACAACCCACCACACACACACACACACACACATACACTCACACACACACACACACACACTCAGGCCAAAGTCCTTAAAAAGCCACAGGATGTATTTTCTGCTCCGTATCTGTCCATCCAG
>JAQNCA010000021.1:4563038-4581862 GCA_029783725.1 Acanthurus tractus
ACTTCACGAAAATTTCCGTAACTAATGCTGGAGAAACACCAGCAGCACCGACATCACTGATACTGGGACTCTGGCCCCATTTATTTTTTTTGAAGATCCTTTCTAGACTTTTGCATATAAAATGCATAAAATAAAATTCATTAAAACAGCTGTATTATTCTTATTGAAACACTTAATTGTTTTAAACTTCTCCATCATTCTGCACAGTGAAGCTCAAACTCAAACTGTCGAAACAAGAAGGAAGCTGATGCAGAGCACCAATATGATACCTCGCATTTAAGACAAACAAGGAAATGTTCTGTACCAGCGATGCTGCGTCACTGAACATTAGATTGCATGTGACTGAATGATCACAATGATGGAAACACTGATGAAATGATGTGGAACAGTCACGATGGATCAGGTTAGAATTGGCATCTTCAATGTGTATTTAGACTTATTATCAAAAAAAATTCATTTATTTAAAAGTCATTTAGCCGACCTGGAGTCGCTGTTCCTGCCTGACCAATCAGCAAACAACAGGAAGGGTTTGCTTTATGATGTGACTGAGCCCTTAAGAAATTTTCAAAAACGTTTTTTTGAATTAAAACTATGTTTTATAGACACAGGAAACTAGATGAGGAGAAATCTGAAGTAAGTATTTTGTTTATCGTCTGCTAACTGTCAGTCATTCAGCAAGTTATTTGATTCTAAATGAAGAAAATTTACTGCAGACTCAATAAAAATATGCAGGAAATTTCCTCGATCAGGAGAAAGAGAGAAGGGAAGAAGAGATGCTTTTAAGAGTTTGCTGAAATCAATCAAATAACTACTGTTGGAAAAATTATATCACAATATTCTCAGTCTATCGAAAATGCACTGCATTAAAATGTTGCACTGAAATAAAAAAAAAAAAACAGACATCTTTTAAACACTGTGGTGATGATGTTGGCAATTATGTGCTCGCTGGAGTCACGATCTTAAAAATATTCCTTCTAGACATGTTTACTTCAGCTACACTGAGCTTTACCATTTAATTACCCTGTTACTTCATCTCCTGTGTGTACACACACGTGCGGGCATGCCTCTTGGTGTGTGTACGTCTGTTTTTGACTTAGTGTTTGTGTGTTTAATACCCTAACAGCCTTATTACTTGCCGTGTTTTTACCTTAAACTTCTTCTGCGGTTAAATGGGAGCACGGCTCGGCTTTAGATCAGCCTCAGGCGTTTCCTTACGTGCTCCGTTAAAGGGGCGGGAGGCAAAACTCTGTAATTCAATTTCAATTAAAGGAAAGAAGAAGAGGAAGCTTTAATTGATTGTCTTTATGCCAGAGCTGTGTGTGTGTGCGTGTGTGTGTGTGTGTGAGCTCACTGTAGACACACACACAGATGTCCTACTTTCTCCTTGCTTGATTATACTCAGCTTGTTTCCAGTCCGTGTTGGAGAAGAATGGGAGGGGGTCAACACTGTGTTGCATTTATCATATTATTATTTGAAATGATTGAAAAAACGTTAATTAAATTGAGCTTCAAATAAGTTTAATTTACAATATCACTAAGAAGTTGACTATAAACAGTGAACATCAGATAAAAAAATGGTCTCGAGGGTTAATTCATTTTAATCTTGTGTGATTTTTATTAAATAAAACAAGTCGGCAAACTTAATCCAACTGTTTGTTTAAGCTACTTTCCCTTTCCAAAAGCTTATTTTAATGTGTCAAAGTCGATCGTTATAATACCTCACGCAAATACGGTAACGTTACTGCACTGAACGCAGTTTGATCCCCCAAAGTGATGGCGACTGAAAACGTCCTGAAAGTCTGCCTGTCGCATTGTGTACAAAACGACACGGGTCAATGAGTAGATGTTCAAAAAAAAGAGGAGAGAAAGAGGAAAAAAAAACCCCACAGATCTGCTTTTTCACCAAGTTTGCTTTTGCTCTTTTTTTTTGGTCTTTTTTATCCTTTGTTTGTTTGCATTATTTGTGCTGGGATTTTTATTCTGCATGCTCGTCCCTTGTCAGGTCTTTTTTTTTTTTTTTTTTGGCTCGGCTACAAGGCGTTAATGAAAGCATTTCAAGCAAACATGTTGATTTTTGTTTCCATGGGGATCCAGAAGGCCTGACAATGTCACAGAGGCTTCGGCCAACAGACTGGTGGAAAACACTGCTGCTTTTTTCCCTCTTCTGTTCCCATTGTGTCCCTCTATTTCTCCTCAACTCTCCATCTCCGTTACATCTTCCGCTCTACTTCTTTTCTCTCTTTTTGTTAATCACTCTTTATCTTTCTCTATATTTCTCTCACTCTTTACACTCTCCCTCGCTGTGTTTTTTTGCGGTTAGTTTGTTTTCCCTCATCCATCTTTTTAAGCAGCCCTTCAGCTCCGTTTCTCTCTTTTTCTCTGCCACTTTTCTCTCTTTTCTCCTCTTTCCCTTTCTGTTTCTGACCCTCTCTATTCTGCTCACTGCCTTTCTTCCTTTGTTGTCGTCTATGTGTGAAGAGCTGTGATAAATAAAGACAAACACAGCCGTATGTGTTTGTGTGTGCGTTTGAGAGACGGACGCCAGCCCTCTGATAGCATTGTTAGCCTCTCCACCTCTCCTCACTCCACTGCACATCCAGCTACAGGCTTTCTTCCCCCCTCCTCTCCATCCATCCAGGCCCCAAGCCAGGAAGGCGGCTTCGGGGCCAAGTCAGGCCAGGACGGAGGCTCCATTGTGGGGATGCAGGGGGGCACCGGAGCAAGAGGATGAGGACCAGGGATTCAGGCCAAGCCCCAGACCCAAGACCCTGATCTGGCTTGCCAGCAGGCCCACTAAAGGGCCTCCGTGGCTGGGCACAACATCAGGGCAAGAGGGGAGACAGAGGCTGGAGGTCTCAGCAGCGGTAATGGCAGTGGCTAGATTAAGACCTTCTCTTAGAATCAGCACAATGGAGGAGGTCTACAGCAGAGCTACACGCACACAAACACGGGCGTACACACATACACACCGCCTCTATTCAGCTCCGTCCATGTCGCCCATCAGAGGCAAAAAAAAAAAAAGCATGAATAAATACATGAGCAGTGTAGAGCTCCATAGGACTGATAAAAAGAAAGAAAAACACATGAATTACAGGAACTGAAAGAAAGAATGGTAAATTGAAAAAAGGGAACAGATGAATAATTTTGATGGTTTTGTACTACAGTAATTGTGATGGGAGAAAAAAAAAAGAAAAGGGAAAAGGAGGTTGATGAATTATGAAAATCCTCCAAGTCCCTGAGCACAGGAAATGGAATAATTAGGAAAAGTTAAAGAGCCAAGTTTGGAAATTAATGGCAGAAATGAACTTTTAGAGGCCTGTCAGTTAATATGCAAGTAGCATAAGGTTTACTAAAGTGGACAGTGACAGGACTGACTAGGCTGAACTGTTGCAAAGCAGCTTGAGAGCAAATTATTTGGACAAAAAAATCAAATAAAATTATGTCAAATATAGACGACAGCCAACTATACATAATGCAAATTCTATCACATCTTCCGCTACATCCACTTTAACCATCAGAATTATCACTTCTAATGGACAAATAACACTGTTGTTGCTGCAAATCTCTGTTCAGATCTACAAGGGTCACTACTAACTGGTTTCAGCAGTTTCTGAATTCCCACAATGTAAATGCAAATGTAAAACGGTTTAATTCAAACCTGCTTTCGGCATAAGTCTGAGCTGGTTTTGGAGCCTGCCTCAAGTGGCTGTTTGGGGAACTGCGGTTTTAGGTACATTGTAGCGACTTCATTTTATGGCCTCAGGGTTTGTTGTTCGGCTAAAAATCTGCCATCAAAAACTTTAATTTAATAAAGTGATTGATAAAATTAAAAGAATTAGCTTTTTAATTTCACCAATTTTATCTTATTTCATCAACATAAAAGCACTTGAACGTAATATCCAGCATTCACAGCTCTAATACAGCCACCTATCTTCCAAAAAGCTCTTTCCAGATTTAGAATTTAAATCTCAATGTTATGAATAAACCTTTAAACCTCTTCAGCACAGCTCTAATATTTTAGCTCTAGATTTGATTAAAACAATTACAATTACTGCAGATCATTTACTCTGAGCTCTTTCCACTTGCTACATTGCACATAAATACTCTTACTCTCATCTATTCGCACATTATGCAGCAATTTCATGTTTTTTTGCACATTATTCCAGGCTCTACGAGAGTGGCAGGAAAAAGAAAAGCTGAGAAAAGCAAGCAAAGAGAGAAGATGATGCGTATCAAAGTTCAGAATGTATAAATAAACCCATGGGGACGATGGTGGCCGTCCAGTGTGTTGCTTTATTGAGCACTGTTCATTGTTCTTTGTGCCGGCTAATGTCCATGTTTCTGGCCACCAGAGGAGAGGAGAGGAGCCGAGATACCTGGTAATGTCTGCAATAAGACCTTTTTTACCACCTCTTACCTCTTCACCTATACTATATGGTACTTCTGTAGTCAAAGTGTGTTTGTGCGTGCCTGGGTGTGTGTGTGTGTGTGTGTGTGTGTGTGTGTGTTCGCTAGCGTCACAGCTCTCAGAAAGGACCCTGGGACCCTCCTCAACAGTGAGAGCTTTTAGCTCGTCTTCGCTAATGTCCTGAATAATGGCATCTTGATGGAGAGAGAGTAGACGAAAAAGAGAATGAGGAGAAAGAGAGAAAGGGGGAGAAAAAGAGATGGAGAGAGAGAGAGAGAGAAAGAGTGGATAGGGAGGGGGTGGACGGAGAAAAAGACAGAAAGAGAAACCTCTGCATCCATCTGTCTCTGCCTCCAGACCTCCATCAGTAGCAGGCCTATCATTATTCCCTCTCTCTGCCTTTCTATTTTCATTATTCCCTTTTTGTCTCTTTTTTCAGCATGATGATGATCCACAGAGATTTTACTTGCTCTTGCAAAAAGACACATCTCAGCGTGTGTGCCAACCTTTTAGCAAAATGAACTTTTGATGCCATTGAGGCATTATGAGGAAGAAAAGGGAATATGCTGTTTTTAGTTACATTAGCCGGAGCCTCCATGTGAGTCCTTAAGGATGTCGCTTCGCTGATGGCTGCTGATGTTGGATCTCCAACCCACTGAAGTTCAGTAAAAAAAAGTTTCAAAAGTTAAGTTTTCTTCTTCACAAACATTTTAGAACTCAGAATTTAAATCTTTTAATGTGTCTGATCTTTGATTCTAAATGTCATATTACATTTAAGTGACGTCATGTTTGCTTTCAGTCATGATGGTTGCTGAAACCTTTTCCCTTTTTTTGCTAAAATGATCCTTACAAGATGCAGAACTGACATCGCTGCTGCCATGTGTGTGTCTTCTTTGGTTTTTGGTTGAAACAGAAAAGTGGAACTGGAATGAAACTGGTTGAGACTTGCAAGACAAAAGCAGCTTTCCTGACAAATGTGAACTTGTGGTAAATGACGTATAAAGCAGCACAAGACTTTCTCACACAACACTTGTGCTCATTCTATTTTAACACAACGTGTTGCACCTTTAAAGTGCCTGAAGAGATGAATTACTCTGTTGTTTCAACTCTTTTCTTTAAAAAGCGGTTTATTTAAACTGTATGTGACCACAGTAATGTTAAGCATCAAATAATAGACATGTAAATACAGAACTGAAAGACTTTTTCTTGTTGCACTGTAAATACCTTATTTGAAGGTATACATGTTCATCCAGCTGCTTATAACAAGTGCTTAGTTATTAACCAGTGGGGCTGCAGAGCAAATGCAGGCGGACGTAGACGAACAGAGGAAAAATATGACATAAAATAAAGTGTAATGAATATTATTTATGGAGGAGAAGTGAACAAAAAAGAGTTTGCTGAGGCTATCATTTCACAAAATATGCAGTGATTGGGAAGTAAAAAAACTCTTAGTTAATGGACCAGCTGCAAAACACATATGGTCACCAGGGCGAAAGCATATCAGTGTTTTATACTGACAAATCAAGAGACGATATGATACGAATATGCATGCAAAGAAGCATAATAACAGAGAATATATGCACCTAAATGTCACTGTACCCTTTGTGAATAAAAACGAATCCCGTACAGACTCATTTTTCTATTTAGTTTCCTCACTTACATTACACAGTTTATTAAATACTGACTCTGAATCAGTAAAAACAATGCCATATTTGAAATAAAAAAGTATTTGAGGACAGTGCTCTCAGTGTCAAAGGAAGCTCAGGTGTAATTTTCATCCTTTTCCTTCTTTTCCTCTCGTGGGAAAACGGATCCGTCAGCGTGGATGAGACATGGAGGTGCTTTGTGCTGTCTGACCATGACTCGTGCTTGTTTGGACGGTCACTTGGCTCTTCGGTTAAATCCTATCATGTTAGCAGCCGGTGGTTGATTAAAAACCTCACCGTGGGTATTTGGGTTGTAAGCTAACTCTGGGATGTTCGGCTGCACTGAGTAAACTGCACGGACAGTTCAGGGTGACTGACCATGACCGAGACACACACACACACACACACACTCCCACACTTTCTCTTTCTCACAGAAATTCCACCTTCTTGACTCCCTCTATCTCTTTCCCCTTTACTCTGTGTGTGTGTGTGTTTGTGTGTGTGTGTGTGCATGACTCATAACACACTCTTTGTCACACACACAAACACTACTGGGGGTCGTCGCCACATCAGGCAAGCAAACACAGGGAGGTCAGCCAGTTAAACATTAACACAATTATTCTCTGCTCCTTACTGTGAAAACAACTGATGCAAATATTTTCCCTTCTTGTCCATTTTAGTTACAAATGAAAGCACACTATTTATGACCAAATATTACCCGCACTTTATTTTTAGATTATTTTTCATCCTGCATTTCTCAGGATGTTGCTGTGCATCAGCATCCTTGTTTTTTAAGGACGTTCGTAAAACAGCTGCCCTTCTTTTTCTGCAAAATGCTTTTATTTCCTTTTTCCATCCTGTCTCATTCCTTCCATTTACAGCAGCAAAACTGCCTCATAAGCGAAATTCAGCATTGTCCCCTCCTCCTTACACAGATAATCCATATGCACGCACACCGCCGCCCCTCCTAATTTTGCCTCGCAGTCAGGAAACTGGGATTTTTCCCCCCCCAAATATATAATTTTCCACTTTCTCATTTCGTCGAAGTTGGACTTTCATTGTCTTCTCTAAATATGCGCGTTTTCTCCTCATCCAGCTGTGCGCTCAAATGCAGATGCCGGCTGCACGCGCACGTATAGTTACCAAAGAATGAAAAGGCATCACCCAGGGCGCTGTCGCTCAAATAGGTCACAACTTTTACAGCGCATTGCTGGGAGGAAAAAAAAAAAGTTTGTGTGTTTCATTGTGATGAAGCTAAGTTGCCATGTTTGTGCTTAATAATTGGCAACAGTTAATTAGAAAAAAACAGGGCCCGTTTGCTTCTGCATGCAAGAACAATCAGAGCAGCACGAACATCTGTCTCCTCGGGGGAATTATTTATCGGGCATTTCTGGGTTTTTAATATTTATCTTTTTCTGAGAATTGAACCGCACGGCACGGCCGCAGACTGCTTGAAAATATTGTATAACTTCGTGTAAATACCAATCATTCCCGTGCGTAATTAAGTTAAGAGGGGAGATGCAGGATAAGTGGCACTACGATGCACAGCTCTGAAGCTCGTTTGTTCGAGAGGGTCCGCTTATATTTAATAATGAGTATTAGGGAGAAATTCCGCTCCCACTTTCAATGACCTCGTTTGAAACGGGAGACACAATGCTTCAAGAAAATTGTTTCATCTTAATAACTTGGAATGACGGGTGCGCTTTTGTTGAGAGCGCGAAATAAGTGTTTTTTTCCCTGAAGTGGCCCACACGGACACGGAGCGCGCTGGCATACCTCTGCACAAATACGCGCCGTAGATTTACTTTCATCCAATGAGGCTCCGACATCATTTCGCTCAAAATATCTTTTAAAAATCAAACAAAAACTGTTTTTTATCATGAAGCTCCACTTTTCTCACACATTTGCTTATTTTATTTCTGTGATACTTGTAGATTTATCTCACACACAGAATCCCCCCCCTTTAATTTGACACTTTTTTTCTCTGTGTATAGATTATTCTCATTAACTCCGAAACGGCTCTATTTGCTTCATACATTTTTTCTGTGTGCGTGTGATTTTTGCTTTTGCTCATCTGTTGAGCGCCTGCGGGGTTTACACATGATCCGTCCTGCAGGACCAGTCTGTGAGATAATTCCTTTTTCGACCTGCGCACTCATAATAGAAAGCGGTGAATCAGAGCCATCAGTCAGTCTGCACAGTGAAGGAACGCGCGCGTCAACGCAGCATGCAAAACACAAACAAATCCAAAACCTTTACGATTTTATTAAGCAAGGCCTCACTATAATTAGAAGCTCCGTTTATTTCAAAGAAACTGTGATGAGGAAGGCTGAGATTTTGAAGCAGTGAATGAAAATTCGGTGCAGGATTCTTCCCTGAGAGCAGCCTGTGTAAAAGGCCTCAGCAGGTTGTCTTCTATAATTCGCTTTCACTGGAAATATTGTTTGCATTTCCCTGTCGTTGTGTTTTATTTTACAGCTCTCGGTGTCCCTAGATGGGCGGACAGCGGTCTGAATCGGTGGAGACGGAGGGACTCGTCCGGCTCGGAGGAAGCCTCCGCTCTGCTGAAGTGTCGGTGAGCCAAACACCGAGTCCCTCGCAGCCACACGGTCTGCCTGACCCCTGATCTCTGGAGAGGATGATCCTGTCCCCGTTAGAGTTAACATTTATTACAATTCATTTTTTTTTTATTTTCGAGCAACTTTCATTGTCAATGAACTCCGCGCAGATGCGCACATTTTTTTCCAATTACGCACACGCAATCAAAACTGCGTAAAGACACTAAATGTATTTATTTTTAATTGATAATGACTAACAAAAAGTGTCAGTGAAGAGGAAAAAACAAGAAACAAATTTAAAGCCTGTATTTATTTAAAAACAATTAATTATACTGAAACTCAGTGCGTCATAAAATTACTACTGTAGCAGTAACTGTGAAAACATGCAAACACCAAATCGTTAAAAGTGGCTCTTTAATCAAAACTGACATTTATTTAGTTATTTTTATGTAATGACTCAAATCTGGAAATCGATATGTTAGATTCCCTGCTTCTGAACTAATGATGTATTTGTTTGACAAACTGGGTTATGACCTAAATTCGATCACTTAAAAATAAAATAAGAAATTGGAATTTATCATAAGCGCAGAAAGGGGACAACTGATGACGCCCTTGAAGTCCGGTTTAAGCTAAACTATTAATTTGTTCTACAAAGACTTTTTTTTCCCGGATTCTCCGCAAATGAGAAAGGTTGGTGAACCTGACTTTCAGATTACCCTCCGCACCATCCTCTGCTCCTCTCTCCTCCCTCTCCCTCTCCGCTCTGGCTGCGCGCTGTTTTCGGGAGGCTCCTTATAAATAAAATCCACCGTCCCCGGTTCCTCTTCCTTATTGGTCAGGTGGAGCCGTTACCTCACTCCGGGGCCGGTGACGCAACGTCTTCACGTATCCTTCATGTGCGTCTCTTCTTGTTTCTTATTGAGAGTCTTGCCGTCGGTCGGAGAGCGAAGCGGGATTCGCGGCGAGCAGAGAGTGCCGGACGGACCGGGTGCGCTCGAAACTAAACACTTCCCATCCCGGGAGGAGAGCGGCGCACAAGAGCTCTCTCTCTCTCTCTCGCTCTCTCTCTCTCTCTCTCTGCATCTCGATCACTTTCTCTCTCCTGCGCGCACACACACACACACACACACGTTCTCTATGAGTCTCTTTCTGAGTCTCTCTCGCGCGCATACACTCACGCCCGCGCGCGCGCACGCTCTGCATACGTCTCCACTTCGCCGTAGTAAATTACGGCATTGATCTTAACGGCGAGTGCGGATCTGTCTCTTGTGTTCGCCCTTTCTTCGACGGACCGACTTGGAGAAACGCTCGACACAGAAGTAAGTACGAACACGTTTTCAACATTTGCATTGTTATTATCACTCTCGGGCTTCTGTGTTGTGTGTGTGTGAGAGTGTGTGTGTGTGTGTGTGTGTGGTCGTATTCGCTGGAACTTAACTTCAGCACTGTTAGTTGGTGCAGACGGTTCATCCTCGAAACACACCACGGATCCAGATGGTTTCATTGAATTTCGGACTATTTTTCCGAAACTCTTTCTGCTCGTGGCGACTTTACGCGCGCTGGTCTCGGGCTGGTTGTGATTTCAGCCGGCGAAGCTGCGTGAAATCAAATGTCGGACTGGGGTTTTGTTTTCAAATTAAAATGAGGTTTTGTCCACTGCTTTACTTTCACTGGCAGTTTGTGGTTATTCAACTCGCGTGGATTTACGCACCTGCTGTTATTTTGGGTTTCTGAGTAGTTTTTTGAATCGGCTGATCTCATATCGTGTGTTTTACTTCCTCTAGTTAAAGCAAACGCAGAACTCTGACAGTGGATAAAAGACAAAAACCTCCTGCTCTCAAATCAAATTACTGTTTTTCAAGTCAAGTGATTAAACTGGATTTCAAATATTCAGCATTTATCCCCGTTTCCACTGGCTTGTGACCCGAAACAAGAGCGAACCTTTCCTAGAATCAAGTGGATTTATCTCTTTCCAATTATTCACCGCTTTAATAAAACTTCTTAAGTTTTCAAAAACAGAAACACAGGCACGTAGAGATGAAAATGTCAGCCGCGTGCGCCAGCAGAGCCGCCGCTGTCGTGTCATTACCGAGGACTAATTGTTGTTTGGACTGTGACTGTATTTGCCGTGCGTAAAAGTAACAGCTTGTGTTTTTCGACCAGACTCTGGACAGCGGTGCTCTCCGCTCAGAGCGCGCACACAGTCAGCTACAGCGAGGAGTAATGATCCACTTCACACTCAGGCCATCAACAATCACCACGTTATTTGGTTCCTCTTATAGCAGAGGGGAGGCAGGTGTTTTAATTATGACACCCATCAATTACAAAAACTGAAATTTCCTAAAGTCATGTTGGCCTTCATCGTTTCGTATTTATATAAATCTACAACATCTAGATAAGTTTGCAAGTAACAGGCTTGATTTAGCCACGAGCCACCACAGGCGTGCATACCTTTTACACAGAAATACGCCTTTTGCAGTAATTCATCAGCTACTTCCCATTTCAGTTCTCAATTGCAGAGCAAGTTATTCCTGCTCTTCGAATTCAGTTTAAACACAAGTTTCTGGTTTTGACACAGAAGCCACACACACACACTCTCACATCTCCTTTCAATCTTCGCCTTTCAGACGCCTTAAAGCGTTCACAAAAGAGGGTTCTGGACTTCTTGTCTATTTACAACGGAGGTCTAAACTTTGATTTTTAAAATATTAGTCACAGGACGGATGATGGAGACACTGCCCTCCTCTGCTGCCTTGTTCTGTCGCCCGCTGACGCAGACGGGAAACATTCACCGTTCTCACTGCGATGCACCTCCAGTTTGACCTCAGACCCAAATTTCATAACAAAGTTTCCGAGCTCTTTGGACCCCCCCTGTTAGAAACTGTTTGTCTCCCACCCCTCTCTGCCTCCCCTCTGTGTGAGTGTGAGAGGAACCAACAATGCAAACAGACAGCAGTTTGTGCATGCATGTACTGTATGTGCGAGTGTGTGTGTGTGTGTGTGTATCTGGGTCACTGCTGTGTTGAGGGGCTGAGTGTTTTTTTTTTTTGCTTTTTTTTTTCTGAACACCTCCAGTCTGCAAATCTGTAACCCGGAATCACATTTTAAACCAACACGTCTCCCCTGCTTGGAAAAGTATTTCGTTTGATAATGGCCCTGCAGGAGCACAACAGTGTCTGCTTTGTCGGCTGTTGCAGAAGCATCTCATTTGTGTCCCTGATCTATTCTGTGTGTGTGTGTGTGTGTGTGTGAGTGTGTTTCAAAGTCCACATTTTCCGTCTCTCTTGAAAACCTCTCTTGGATTTTAACACAGGCCAACTTGCACCAAACTGTCATCGAAAGCAGCTTTAAATTTGTTAAATATTTTCATAGACTTGACCCTGAAATCACTTGCAAAACAGATGCAAACATGTAACGAGGAGAACGCTGCCTGCACGCATGTGTGTAGTGCAATTCACTTCTACCATCAACCTGTTTCAAAATAACCAAGGTCTATTTTTGGTGACGCTCTTTATAGAGTTTTTGTCCTTATGAATTTTATTTCATTCCTAAATATCGAAAAGGATCATCTGTGGAGTAAATTTAGGATTAGCCTTCGAGTTTTCTTCTTAAATATATATCAGGTTTTGATAGTTTAGGTGAGGTTTTGCTGCACTTTGTGTAGATTCTTTTCATTTTTTGCAAGTTTCATTCAGTGTAAACCAGCTGCAGTTGATATTTTTGGTTATTAATGAAGCAAGCTCCCTAATATTTCCCACTTCTGGGAAGTTATGGGTGTCTCCAGAGTGTGGAGACAGAAACTTGACCTTCATAAGGTGTTTTCACCGCTCACATAGATGTTTCACCGCTCACATACGGTATAATGGATAAGATGTATTCACTTAAAACAAGAAAAGAAACCCAGAGAATGTAGAATGTTTAAAACTTGTTAAGATCTCAAGTGGCAGCATTTGAGAATTTTACCTTTCTTGTTGAAAATAAAATAGCCAAAGTTCAATAACAACAAAAATCACTGCTTTAAAAAATCTAAGATAAGTGTTTCTTTCAAGTCTTGTGAAGAATAAGAAAACACAATAATAGAGAAAAAAAAAAATCAGCTTTTTTCTTGAGAGTGGAGCGAATCCCTCTGACAATAAAGAGAGAGTCTGTCGATTCTTCACAGCTCCTGACGAGATGCAGAAATCAAGGTTACCCCTCAGGAGAGGAGGAGGAAATGGGAAATTATTTTGGTTGTTACAGGCAGGTGTTGCTTCTCTGTGGGAATATAAGAGTGTGTTTTTTCTCACAATGGTTTTCTTGGCTCGTGAAGAAATGTGCTATAAGTATTTTTTTGAATCTGGCTCAGTGTTCGATCGATCAAAGTGGCTGCCACATTTGTTTCTGTCAGGCATGTTGGCTGAGTTGTTTTCTTTTTTTGTGTGTGTTAATTCAAAAAAAGATTTTTCCAAATAAGATGATTTTAGAAGAAAATGAAAAAGCGTATCATCTGTAATCTTGCATCTTAAGATTAGAGTTAAACTTCTGAGACTGTTGATAAAATAATAACTGATTTAATTACACAATTAAATTTCAGCGCTATTGTATATTATGATTCAGAGTATTTTCACACAACTTTTCTTTCTCGGTTGACAAACTTTTTTTTCACATTTAAGAGGCTGATTTCAGTGACTGGGCTTCTCTTTATGCTCATTTTGCAAAACAATAAAAATCTTATTTCGACTTAATCAAAACTTTTTTGCAATAAGTTTTGGTCTGTGTTTGTCTTTCACCAGGAACCTCGAGTCACCCTGTGTGTCTGTGAGGACCCATGGTCATGTCCGTTTAGCTCCCCTGCGTGATGCCTGATCATGACAGCACCACCCTCCTAACAAGACAGACCAAGCGCCGACGTGTCGACATTGGGGTGAAAAGGACTGTGGGTAGCGCGATATTCACCCGCGCCAGGGAGACCCTGCTTGACGGCATGAACCAATCACACGGCATGGATCAGGACGGAGACTGCTCGTTGGTCAGTCACGGCCATGGGGGCACCAACGGGGACGGGGAGAAGTCGAATGTTTTGAGAAAGTTGCTGAAGAGGGCAAACTCGTACGAAGACGCCATAATGCCTTTTCCTGGCGCAACCATCATCTCGCAGCTTCTGAAGAATAACATGGGAAAGAACGGAGGGAGTGACTCAGGCTTCCAGGTAAACACACACACACACACACACACACACACATCCAGGTCGTGCTGAAATGTTAAATCAATCAATCAGTTGCAGTTTTTTCAATGTAATTATTGGTTTTCAGTCACTTTCCACGTCATTCTTCCAATCAACCAAACCAGCTATGAAATCATCGTCTTAAATCCTTTTCCAATAATCAATTAAATCCTTCATTTAATGTGTGTTTTGCAAATTCCGTCCTCTTGTCCTCCATCACAGGGGAGTGGAGCTCTGTCCAGCGGAGGCTCAGAGATCCAGGCAGAGGATGCCTGTAGCAACTCCTCCCGTGACCGAGACAGCCCCTCCGATTGTCTCTCCCCAGGACCCCCTCTTCCCCCTCCACCTTCCTCATCCTCCTTCGGGCGGCCACCTCCTCCCTCAGGTCACAACTCCCATGCCCCCTCTCAGCCCCTCTCCCTCTCCTCCTTTGACCTGGACAGGCTGTCGGATGAGCACCTTCGCGCCAAGCGTGCCCGAGTGGAAAACATCATCCGCGGCATGAGCCACTCGCCGCTGGTCCGGCCCAACGCCGGTGACCACAACCAAGACAGCAGCCGCGAGAATGAGAACAGCAGCAACAACAGCAGCAACGACCACCGAGGAGACAGCAACAGCCACAGCGACCACAGGCGGAGCGACGGCCCTTCGTCCCTCCTGAGCTCCCCGGGTTCGCGTGGCGGCGTGGTCAGCGCTGGTGAGGTTTACAGGGAGAACAAGAGAAAGCAGCGGCTGCCTCAGCAGCAACACAGCTTCACCCAGCTGGTGTGTTCAAGGCAGGAGCAGAGACAGGAGGAGAGACGGCAGCTCAAACTGCAGCTGGAGGACATGCAGGTTGGTGGCAGGTGATATTAGGGCATGTTTTTAAATGAGGGATGGCTTTTTATAATGCACATATTCTTTGAATATGTACATCATATTAATTTTCTTAAATCTGAACTTAGAAAGAATCAAAATCTGCAACAGCGAATCAATGAGTTTGGTGTTTCGGTGGTGTAGATACACATTAAAAACACCACAGTAGGCTAAAACAAAAATGGTGCAACAAACAGTGCTGTAATCAGAGGCAAACTGTTCTATTTAATTTTCTCTGCAGTGCATTTATGGCAACAGGTGACCTTCAGATTCAAAAGAAGTTTTATTTGACGTTCTTTGTCCTCTGATTTTTAGAAACAGCTGCGTCAACTCCAGGAGAAGTTCTATCAGATCTATGACTCGGAGACCGAGGAAGAGGAGGAGAATGGTGAAAGTGGAGAGGCCGACCGAGGAAGAGAAAGAGAGGAAGATGGGAACTTGTCAGAGGACAGTATCCGCTCTGACGGCCTGGAGGAGAGGCACAGGGACAGGGGGCGGCACAGCCACGACGACCTGTCTGAGCTGGACCCGGGTCTGTTCCTGGACCGGGCCCGAGCGCTCCTACGAGAACAGGCCCTGATAGACGGAGAGATGGAGGAGGACGTGGACGGCAGGGAGGAGGAGGAGAGGAGCGGAGAGAGGGTGATGAAGAGCAGAGGACCAGCAGGAGGTGGAGGTGGAGGAGGAGGAGGAGGAGGGAGGCAGTTAGCAGAGACGCTGAAACAGGAGCTGAACTGTGCGGTGTCGCAGGTCGTCGACACCGTCGTCAAGGGCTTCTCCTCGCCAAAGCAGGCCGCCAGTCACCATCATGGCTGCCACAGCAGCACGCCGGCTGCACCCTCCTCTTCCTCCAACTCTTCCTCTTCCTGTCCTCCACCTTTCGGTCCCCTCCCTTCCCTCACCCCAGACTCACGCTTTGGCGGCGGCGCCCTGGCGCTCAGTCTAAACGGCGACGGCAGTCCCACCCCGAACTACCACTCCTCCAACCAGAGGCTGCACTGCTTCGGCGATGTGATCGTCCCGAGCCCGCTCGAGTCATTCAGCAGTTTGAGCGGCAGACTGAGCGGCGTGCCGACACCAAACGACCAAACGGAGGCACTGCCGCTGGTGGTGCGCAAGAGTGGCGGAGGAGGTGAAGGAGAGAACACCAACCTCTCTTCCTCTCTACCTCCTCCTCCTCACCATCCCTCCCTCCATCCGTCTCCCCTCACCGCCTCGCTCGGGTTCAGCCCTCCGTCGTTTCGCCACCCATTCCCTCTCCCCTTAATGGGTTACCCCTTTCAGAACCCCTTGGGGTCACACGGTGGAGGAGGCGGCTACCCCCCAGGGCCCAAGGACCACCATCGGTCCTCACCCAATTCCATGGACATGACCCGGGAAACTGTCAGCCTCAGAACCAAAATGGCGTCCCTTGGCGGGGGTCATCTCAGTCACCACCATCACCACAGGCAAAGCTCACCGAGCCAACACGGGCCTGAGGGTCTGTCCCTGTCCCTCATCAAGTCTGAGTGTGGAGACCTGCAGGACATGTCCGACATCTCGCCCTACTCAGGCAGCACCGTATCCTTGATACTCTGAGGTTTTTAACCTGAGTGTGAGTGTGTGTTTGTGTGTGTTCTATTGCCTCGTGAAGTGCTTCAAACCTTTAGAAGGAAGTAGATCTCAACATATCATGTTTTAAGTGTTGGGTTTGAGTTCGATTTGTTTAGGATTAAGCTACATCGCATTTTATTCCGTAGTACAAACAAATTCTAACCTGATTCAAAGATCCAAAGCTTTAAAACTGACAAGATTCATTACACTCAAAGCTGACATCCACAATGTGTTTGGTCAAGCTTCTGAAAGTGCTGTTGATGGACATTAAGATGCAACGGTGCAGCGCACACATATAAAAGGGGCACCTTTAGACTGGAAAAAAAAAATTTTAATTATTAATTCTTTTATTATTTATTAAATTTTAAAGAGTTCAACTCTTTCCTCTGATAAGTTTAAAATGTTGTTCTGCGAGACCTTTCAGTGGCTATCTTGCATATTTTTCTCTTAGTAAATGGGCTAAAACCACATTAATTTAATCAGTTATAACTGCAAGAAAAACATACTTAAAATTAGTCGGCAAAACATGCAATTAGAGCTCGACAATATGACCTCAGAAACATATGTTATGGTTCAGTGTAATGAAACAGTTTTAAGTACATCAGCTCATAATGTCTCCTTCCTCAATTTGCCTCAGTTGACTTATTTTTAATTAATTCAGTATGGTCAGATTATCGCAGTGTTAGCGTGTTAGCATTGAGAGTATCCTTACTTGAACTCGTTCGTGCGCTTACAAGGAGTTTAAACCAGCGACGATTTTATATTCCTGCTCCACAAGAGTCACATTTTTAATGCAGTCAAACACACCCAGGCCACTTAGAGGCGGCGGCAGCAGCAGGCAGTAGTCAAAGAAAGTCTTTAATATCAATTAATCTGCATTAATTGGTTCCTGGGCTGACCCTCTTGTTTCCTCCCTGAGTGGGGGAAGATGAAACGGGGCGCGACGGGTCTTGCAAGAGGGGGAAGATTAAACAGGTCGCACCCTGCTCTCTCAAGCTCTTTTAAGTCTGTGCAGCAGTTGTGGTGTTTAAAGGTGCTGAGAAAGGCTAGTGAGCTCCCTCTTCAACACACACACACACACACACACTGTCTGAGACACTCTTGTGCCGTTAGATTCTCTTTCATCACAAAGACTTTGTACATAAACGCTCAAAGCAAATCATATTTCACTGTGTCTGTGTGCTTGTGTGTGTGTGTGGGTGTGGGGTAAGACCTTGTACATAGGAGCTCAAAGCTAATCATATTTCAAAGAGCTGGGGAGAGGAACAGGTGAACGCTTGGCCTTATTGATGGACGCTTTCTAAATGTGTGTGTTTCGAGGTTTTATGTGTGTGTGTGCGTGAATAAGGAGAAGAGTAATATTTAAAATCTACATATTGATCTCCTCTTTGCAGTTTTTGGCTAGTTGCATCTCTCCCTCCTGCTCGCTTTCATTTGTTGGCCTTCGCCTGCAGTTGCTCAGCAGCTGTGTGTGTTTTGCTCGCCTTTCACAGTGCACAAACACACACACACACACACACAGGCTCACACACTCACACACACACCCTTTCATGGTGTGTGCATGTGGACAGGTGTTTGCAGGTAGCTGTTTATCTTTTCGTTACTAACCTTTTAAATGAAGAGGGCTTCTCCAGGCGACTATGCATGCACACGTTTTGACTCACACACACACACACACACAAACACAGACACACACACGTGCAAGCTTGAAGAACAAAGTGAAAAGAAAAATAAGACTTTGAACCTGACAAATAGGAACTCCTTGCAGCTGTGATGGGGATGTGATCACAGTGTCGTCTTCAAAGCCAATTTAGATGTTGCTTTAATTAAAAAAGAAATATTTGACACGTCTCTTGATCCTGCTGAGCCGTTTCATTCCGAAATGCTTCTCCATTCATTCAGAAGGAAAAAAAGTCTTTGAAATTGGACATTAGTATTTCAAAGATATTGTTCAACCCTCAACCCTTCCCTCTTTTATTTCACAGGTAAAAGAATCTAAAAATGTTTGTGGATTTCATTTTAATAACTGCAATCTGTGCAAAAGTAGTTAATTTACTTTCATAAGAAATTTTACACCATGAATTCAGTAGATTTATTAATTAATCTTTTCATTTGAGAACTCCTGAAAAAATTCAACTTCTAGTCCTGAAACGATGCTGGTTAATTATTCTGGTGGACTGACAAATTTAATTGACAACAGTCTGATCATCAAAAAGCTTCTTCTGTGTGACAATTTGCTACTTTTTTTTCCATTTTATGTTACTATTATTAAAGAACTTTTAGACATTTGTATAGTTGGTTTCAAAATTATGTCCAGCTTTTATTTCACTGTTTTCTGGTATTTTATAAATAACAATCCTAGAAATGGAAAATATAACCCAAAAACAACTATTTTACCTAAGTGCATTTGTACTAAATTGTCATCATCCTGTTCGTTAACAGACTCATCCTTAAAATAACAAATTATACAGTAATAATAAAGAAACTCATGCCAAAATGGACAATCAAGAAATAGTTTTACTGCTAAGTAAACACACAGTAATTGTGACACAGGATCGGTT
>JAQNCA010000021.1:4618143-4630317 GCA_029783725.1 Acanthurus tractus
AAGTGCTGCCGTGTTTAGAGCTCTTTGAGGGAGATGCGACCACCTTAATGAGGTGCAGTTTTATAATTAACTGATCTTGTTAAAAAGACCAAAACTGAATATTCAACCCACTGAAGTGTCCTTGAGCAAGCCGTCTGTCTGGGGCAACTTTTTAATGATTGTCCTGACAGAAACAAAAGGAGGAGTAATTTCCTTTGTGGATTAAAAAGAACATTGTATAAAATAAGAGGTTAATGAGATGAGGATGATAAAACGACGATACAATGGAAAATAAGTCCAATCAAAAGCAAGTCGTTTTTGTAAAATGACATTGATAAAAAATAAATTTTCATTTATTGAAACTTCTAAGTCAAATAACTTTAAACGCAACTTTAGAAACAAGAGAGGAAAAATTACTGATGCCAAGTTTGCTAAAAAACCAAACATACAGCTGTCAATGCAGCTACGGTTCATGCTAAACAGCATGCAAGCAACAAATATTCCAGCCTGTTTGTCACAAAGAAATCCTTACAGGTTATGTTCAAGTAAATAACAGGATCACAAAATTTCCACCTTGCAAATTTGATGTATTGTTTCAACAACAAAAATCAACTTGACATAGTAATGTAGGTAGTTAGGAGGTGAAATGGCTGCAAGGCGAGAGTCCAATGTTAATGATCAAGGTCGGCAGGTTTGATTAGGTAATTGTTTTTGCCAACACCGGGACATTTAACAGATGTTTTGTGGTGACAAAATCCAGTTTTTTGGAACAAGAGGATATAAACAACTGAGACAATTTACCAAACATGTTTCTGGCAACTAAATCAGGGTTTTTCCCAAAGCTGAAACCAAAGGTTTTGGTGCCTAAAACCTTCGAAACTTAACGACAGAAACAGACACTTTCAATGTTAAAAAAAATGTAAAGTTTTAGCATCTGCCATTCATGTTTTTGAGTTGGTAAAGACCCTATTGATTTGCACTTACAACCAGTCAAATTTGATGCATAATGTATGTTCAGTATCGAGATGTGACGCGTTAATCTGCGTCCCTGCATGTTTTCATTTTGACTGAAATCAACCTTTAGCACAGAGAAAATCCCCAGACTGCTCGTGGACAAAACATGTATGTTAGCAAAGACAAAGACCTTGACATGCGGAGCAGCTGCATGTGTGTTAAATGTGCTGAGTCTCTTAAGCTCGGTGTCTGCGGTGTCCTTTTGTGAAGACCCCGCAGCGGGCCAAGGAATTTCATTTATCAAGAAATGGATAGGCCTCCTAGAAGAGCCCTCTTCAGAAACACATACTATAAATAACTAAATGACACACTGGGCATTGTCAGAGAGGAACTGCCTGCTAGTAGACAGACAAGGAGGGAGAGTAGAGTTACAGTAGGTGGAAAAAGAAAGCATGAACTTCAGGAAAAAGGAGGAAGAGAGAAATGAAGAGGAAATTGGAACGAGTGTTTGATAACAGGCAGGAAAGAGAGGCGGCGGAGGGGAAGAATCTCAGGCCTCCCGCGCTCGTCAGTCCGCACACAAACAGACTACAAATACGCCTGTGCGGCTTTCTTTGAACATGCGGCGGTCAAGGTTCACTGGCAGGTCAGCTGGTGGACACGGCGAACAGAACATGGAAAATAACACTCACACACACACACACACACACACACACACAGACAGGGACACAAAAACACTTGTGGACAGCTGTCAGTTGGCAGCTAAGCAGGTCTGAGGTGAAACAATGAAGCTGAAGGAGAAGAGCACAGAGTTTTATTGGGGTTAAAACAAGGTTAAGCTCTCAGATTGGCGAGTGCCGTGGTAAATCAGGATGAGACACGCCAAGAATCTTATGTGTGTTTATGATATGCAAACATCCTCTAGCACCAATTCCTTTTACAGTTACTGCGAGCGTTATGGGACACTGAGGAGCTTCCTGTCTGTGGCTCTGCGCATGAGACACCGAAGGCTGCGACAGTAGAAAGAAAAGGAAACAATGTCAGTAGTAAAGTAAGCATCTGCTGGTCGTTTTCTCTTTTTGATGACTGTGATTTTTTTAAAGCCAAAATACCCAGAAATTGCTGGGTTGAGCTTCTTAAATGCAAGAATCTGCCAGTTTTTCTTTGTTATTCATCAGTAAATTTAGAGTCTTAAGGTTTTGAGCTGTTGGTTAGAAAAGAGAAGCTATTGGAAGTTTTGATTTGGGGCTGAGGGGAAAGTTTAAGTACCAGATTTGACCATTTTTGTAATTTTATTGGTTAATTATTTAAGTAATAACCAGAAATATAACTAATAGAAATGCTTATTAGTTAAGAGCCCAAGTATTAGATGTTTTTTCAATCATTTTCAGGCAAGTTTGTTGCAGAATTAGACATGAAATTGCAAAATCAGGATGTAGACTGCCTTAAGAAATGAAAACACACACTAATCAATTAGTCATTGTTTATCCATAACAATACGCTCCAGGGTTTTTCTGTCCAAAGCCTCTTACGTTGCCTGTTGCTCTGTATAATGCAGCAGGGCTCTGTGCTGCATGTAACCATGTGATGCTCTCTTACTGCCCCCTGTCTTTTCCTGCACAAGTTCATATGAGACTGAGAGCGAAGAGTGAGGCGGAAAGACAAGAGGCATTGTTGCAAACTGAATCTGAGGCCCTGAATGAGGAGAAGTGAGAGAAGCATATCACGATAATTAAATTAAATTTAATTATTTGGATTTTTTTTTCATTTCCTTGGGTTTTAGAGTGAAATTCAGTGTTGGATTTCATCAAATAGACCACATTACAGTGTTTTAAAAGTCCACTAGTTGTTTATTTTCTTTTTATTGTAAAATATGATAAAAGAGGTGAAAGAAAATCACAACCTGCATGAAACATGTGACTTTAACATCAACTGAATCTCAGGTTTCACTGAACAAACGAACATAATCAGCTGCTACGAACATCAGATCTGTGTGAAGTTGACAAGGAGACTGTTGCTTTCATCACATGAATACATGAAATAAACAGAACCAGTATTTCCATCATGGTTTCTACATTTTTTCCCACCTTTTCAGCTGTGACTTGTGGTCTTTTCATTAATTCTCCTCATTGCGTCCTATTCGAGTGGTTTAAAGTGAAAATTTGCTACATTTTTTGAGGACGTCTAAAGGAAAATGTTCTTCATAAAAGAAAATAAATTCCTCAGTGTGTGCTATATTGACAGAGAAACTGTCTTTTGACATCAGTGACATAGTTGGCATCAAAGTCCAACGAATTTCTTAAATATTTAGATTTCAGTTCTTGGAATCTGGGGGACAAAATCAAAAAATGCTCAAAAATAAAACATGTTTTCTTTGCCTTTGCTTCGCTCAGTTGGCGTGGGCCTCCTAAGTTCACATGCAATGCATCCTGGTATATGTAGGCCCTCCCGGCATAGATAAGTAGATGAATTCAACTTTCCCTTGCAAAACAGCACACATTGAGGAATTAATTACTCTAGTGACATGAATTGTAGCTTAATCTCCTTTAACGGCACCTGAACGAAAAATTCACTCAATTTCCTAATAAACATTTAACAGTTGTGGATGGAAACAAGGAAGCATTCACATTTTGTTTTACAAGACCTGCAAATTTTTTCACTAAATATCTCTGGAAATCTCCCTATGCATCAGAATAAACAATGACAAGTGAGGTTTGGTAAACTGGAAAAGGTGAATCCAAGAAAAGTGCAAATCAAAGATAACAAACAAGATACTGAAAATAAATCTTATTTTCTGTGAAACACACACACACACACACACACACACAAAGCAGAAGAATCAGCCTGTAGAAAGCCCCTCTGCTCTCCAGATAGTTGAAGGAGGAGAGTAATAACACAAACTGACAAACAAGATGGCGGCCGAGTGCTTTCCTGATGAGAGCCTAAATTGAGTGGATGCGGGTCCCGGTTAAGCCTGGCTGCGTTTTACCAGGGGAAGGTTTTAAGGGGACACGCCGAGCCGATATTCAGTGATTGAATGCAGTAACGTCACCCACAACCCCCCCCCCACCCTCCTGTCATTATAACACAGTTTCTCCTTGAGAACTAAATCTACTTATGATTGTTTTTATATTTCTTTTTCATATCTTTCTTCTCATTTTCTTTAATTCAAAACGACAATCTGGACGTCGTAATCCATCATGGATTTAACATTTCCCCATACGCTCGGCTGCCCCTCCCCAGGCCGAATAATCGTAATGATTTAGGACTTGGGACCGGACTCAAGGGGGATAGAAAGGAAAGAGAGATAAAAAAGAAAAGGGGGGAAAAGAGTGAAAGAGAAAAGGGGGACAGCAAAAAAAAAAAAAAAGATGAGAGAGCAGCAGCAAAAATGACAAAGAGAGAAGAGAGACGGAGATGAAGAGACATGAGGGAGACGAGGGGGGAGGGACGGGTTCAAAGAAGTCTCTTATTAATCAAGACAAGGAATAAAACGAGGTTGTAATATTCACAAATGGTGCCCAAGCTGTGTGCCCACCACCGCAGCCCCCCCACCCCCCCCCCCATCCCTTTTGCCTTGATAGTATTAGAAAAATGAAAACGAAATCTTTAGATTAGAAAGATTGGAAAAATTGAATTACGGCGGTCGCGTGGGGGCCGAGGGGATGAGCGAGAGCCAAATCTTCATCTCGGACGGAGCAGGAGGAGGGGGGTGAAAATGATGAAAAATGAAATAGGGTATATCAGAAGAGGGGGGGCGGCTGAACGGATGGATGGATGGAGGGTGGAGGGATAAGAAGTCGGGGTCATCACCTGTGTGATTCAGTCCGCTTTTTCTTTCAGTCCTAAATCCGACAGTTTAAGCTTCTTGTTTGCAGAGAGAAAAGGAGGCATCAGGTCGGCTTTAAATTACTGACGTGAGTTCATTTTGCATCTCTGAACTCTTACAAACACAAAGAAGCTTCAGCGATACATACATATCTATCCAACTGAAGTTTAAATTAAGTATTTAGGATAGTTCTCAGTTCATTTCAGGCATTGATAAAACCTTTATTTTCTAGTTCCTTCCTCTTTTTTGTCCCCTCTTTGTCATTTATCAGTAAAATTGAATGTCACTGGACTTTTGTCAGACAAAACAAACCATAATATGTCACCCTGGACTCTCAGAGGATGCGAAGGACATTTCTTTCAAAACTATACAGACCATCTTGAAACAGGGTCACAGAAGCTGCAACACTTCTCAACTTTACAACCAATAAGGATTAATGACTGTTGGGTTGGACAGTTATTTGGATCTCAGCTACATCTCAGAATATCATAATTTTTTTATATTGTACATTAACTTCTTTTGTGTTTTTTATGTCTTTAATATATCTGCTTTTTTTTTTTTTTTTTACAGTTTTTTAATTTGAAGTATACAGGAGTTTATATGAAAAACATCATCATAAGGGGAACAATATCCATTTGCAAAGACCTGTATACATATTATGAGTTTTCATCAAGTCAGGAAAGGGTCAGTGCGTCTTTCTGAGCTTTAAACAACTTTTTCACTAAAATAACAAATCTCTTTATGGAGAACTTTAATGAAAAAAAAACTTAATTTCAATTCAATTATCAAAGACAAAACAGAAGTGACCTGCTATCCCTGACCTCAAATGTCCGCCTGCTTGAATCAAATTCCTGTTTTAAGAACAATAGCACCATCTAGAGGAACACACAGGTGCTACATGAAACATCTGCATACAGGAAATATTTGGGGATTTACTTTTAATTTATAATGCATTTCTTAGTAATAGGTACTTCTTCTTAGTACTTCTTTTTTCAAATGAGTTTTTAACGCATGTCGCAATCTAAAAGTGAGTAATTTTGATCAGGATGCCAAAAAATCATTTAAACAGAAGTTGACATTGAGGTTTGATGAATGATGTGAGATTACAATCAATATCAATATCAATGCAATGCGATAAAAAGTCTTTTCTTTAGTTCTGATAAGTATCTTCTGGACTTAAATACTGAATTAGTTGAATTGAAATGTCTGCAGGAACCTCATTCCAGTCCAGTTGTACACAAAACACCATAAACTGTCTGACTGAGAACATTCATGGACTTATTTGTTGTTTGTTATTTAATCTGTGGTTCCACATTTTCTTACACTGCATTGTAGTTTTGAAAAATACAATTTTAAACCATATTTAGAAATATTTTGGAAAATCTGAATCTAATCTACAATTCTAAAGATGAAACCAAAGATCAAAGTCCACGAAGATCAACTCGACTTGCAACAACTTGCCTAAAAAATAACTTTCATTAGAGTAGACATAACATTTCTAACCTGCACTTTATTTTAATATTGCTCTGTACAGTTTTTCAGCTCTTTTTGCAGTTCCTAGAAATATCCACCAGGTGTCATTACAGACTAACATTTATTTAAGTCCTGAGACAAGTCGAACCGTAGTGTTGGTTTCAGTGCTGCAAGAATAACTGCATTGTTTTCCTTCTGTTATCTCTTCATGTATTTAGCCCTCAGGTCTGTGAAACATTGAAATGAATTATTTCGAAAACTCTGTGACTGTGAAGTTTTCATCTTCAGGCCTATATCAGACATTTCCTCAACTGACAGATTTTGCAGAAACTGATAACAGAACCTGGTTTTTTGAGATCAAGATGCGGTGCTGCCGTTTTGTCTGTGGGGGAGAGGATTAAATCTACGAACCACCAGGGGCCCTCAGTGATCTGCACTCATACATCTCTGCAGCTGCCAGCAAACAGCTCAGTCCTGTAATTCACAATCAGCTGTGAGCGGATGCAAAAGCTATTTCTGTATTTTGTCATGCAATCCCAGAAGCTGTGTTCAGTGGCTGTTCGAAAAAGCCACAATTTCCAGGAGGCAGCGTCTGCCGAAACCACCAAGCCGCTGATTAATGCCTTTGGACCCCAGAAGACTGAGTGACAGTGACAGAAAAACGAGGGGAAAAAAATCATAACGCGTTTCTGTTATTGAGAGCTGTCTTGCCATTTTCATCAATGTCCGCTTTCATTCATCCTCCTCATTCATTCTTTCAGTCATTCACACAAAAACACAAAATAAGGCTGATACCATCATTGGACTTCAGATTCAAAAAAGAGAAACTACCACGATAGCACAGACAGCAGGATGTTTGGCGACAGATTGGAAAATCTCAGCCGTCCTCACACAGACAGATTGGCGGATGACTGATGTTTAGATCGACTGGGTGGACAAATGTTGTCAACATCAGCAGCCTAAGTGGTTTCTGTCCCATCGGAGGCAGCGATACTGAGACCCGCACGCAGGGATTCTGCTGCGAAAAGCTTATGTAACCGACTGTACGAGGCCTCTGGAGGCCACACGAGTACATACGAGTGATTGGGTTTGGGATGAGGGGAGACCCAAGAGGGAGGCTACTGCATGGACTTGAACCTGCAACCTCACAGCCACTGTTACTGCTGACCTTTCTGATTTTCGAACGATTTGCTTTGTGATGAGCATTTAAACGATTCCTCCCCTGCAGGGCGTGGAAATGTAAACCCGGATTAATGAGACTTTAGAAATGTACCATTTTTTTTATCCTGCAAAATGAATTATGCTCTGATTTTTTTTCACCCCCACCTCGCTGTATGTGTGTGAGGGAGACAGACCAGGAGGGAGAAAAAGAGATTGGTCCAACATTAAGCCGTGGTTCAGTATGTGCAACACAGTTATAAAGACATATGGACAAAAACAGCAAATATAACAGCTTGTTTTCACACGAAATCCTCAGAAAAAGACACAAGTTTAATCTGCATTTTATAGAATCATTGTTAGACTGAAATCATGCATGTCTATGTCTGGTATTTGAGTCAAACTAATGACTATGTGATTATTGGTTAATGCGCTGGCCATCTTCTTCATTCCTGCAGCCCAGAGTGAGTCTAAATTGCCTTGTTTAACCAACCAAAACACATTAACTGGACAATAATGTACTTTTTAGTGCAGATTCACATTTGAGAGGTTGGAAGCTTCTATTGTTTGGCACATTTGCATGAAAGAAAGACTAATGATGGATCAATACTGAAATTGATATTTTAAGTGACCAGTAAATTTAACTGAGGAATCATTTCAGCTCAAGTTTGATGTTTATCTGTTTTTCTCTTCATGTTTGACTGCGTTTCACTAAAATTTTATATTTTGCTCATTAATGTAACAAAACAGGAGATTTAACCTTTTAAGAATCAAACGAAATTAACATAATTAAGATTTGACTTTATAATAGGAGACATTTCCAGGTAAAAATGTCATTTGTTTTCATTGTTTAAAAAGAGAGACATCGTGCTGCAGATATTCCATTTTACACATTTATTAACCTCTCTAAAATGATCAAATAATATTCCAAAAAGTAACAAATGTTTATTAATTTCTATATTTAAACAAATACATTCGAGCCCCCAGTCAAAACTACAACAAAGAAATGCTGCATTTTTAAAAATAAACCAGATTTACAGAGTATTATGTAATCAGCACGTGTGCAGTCCTGTAATTTCCTGTATTTATTTTCTGTGGATGAGTTAATTGCCTGTTGGGATACAGAGGTTGAATGCACACTGTGACATGAATAGAGATGCAGGGGGAGTGTCTGCGCTTTAGCACACTGGCACCAGAATGGACGGATCATAAATTCAGAGAGTGCTCTGAGTCCTCTGCAACGAGGGGTTGAGATGCTGTTAACAGTCATTTATGAGCTGCTAAGCTGAGAGCTCGCTGCCAGTCCACTTTATAGTGGGAATTAAAGTTGGGACAATTTGTCAATGAAGCCATTAGTTTGTGAAAAGAATATTAATCATTTTTATGCAAAAATGCTCAAAATGACAACGTTACAGCTTCTGAAAGTTGAGAACTGCTGCATTTAGTCCTTTTAATCTGTGCAGAATGTGTAAAGATCAGGATTTTGCTTTTACTTTTATAAAAACACAAAGCTGCTGTTATTGCACGAAGAAGCTTATTAATAAAACAAGATTGCAAACATTAAAATATAATTGAAACTTTTCTGGAATAAAGCAAAGGAAAACTTTTTATTAAATCCTGTTGTGTCTTTAACTTTACATTCCGCACAAACAAAGTTAGAGTCTGTTTATCCCCAGAGAAAAATTACAAATAGCAGAAAATGGGAGGTGAGCCCTCTTATGTGCAACTCAACCTTCTGCAGACTCAAGTAGGAAAAGTGGAGATAAACAGGAAGTACAAACGTATAACACCTGTTTTAATTTATTCATAAAGATAAGATGGAAAATATGAAATCACAAAGAACAACACTATTGATTTCTTTCTATTAAGGTTTTGTGTAAATGTACAAAGATGTTCAGGTGACTGACTGACTGGGAATTCTTGCATGGTTTCAAGTTCAACCGTGTGCGTCATGAACTTAACTAAGAAAAGAGACGATCACCTGTTAAACTACTCAAACTGATGAGATGATTTCAAAACCTTCTGAAAATCAATGAACTACTTCTTCCAATTTTACACCTGCCTGCGCTGCTCCTTTAAACTCGGCTTTTAAAACAAAAGATCTTTTCTTCCATTGGCACTGTGAGCGCTCACACACACAAGCACTTTGTTTTTCCCTCACGTTTCCCTTGTCAGTAGTCAGTTGTAGAGAAAGTGTGAGAAAGACACAGAGAAAGAGTGTGTGTTTGGTGTGTGTGTGTGAGTCGGGGGGACTAACCAACTGTGGTTTGTGGGAGATTGCATAACGCGATTAGACTGCAGGAATCTGAGAAAAAAGTCCTTTTGTTCGCAGCCATGTGAGGGAGAGAGGGAGAGAGGGAGAGACGGTTGTTGGTGACCATGTGACACAGGGTCAAAGTTCACACATAGGAATGGCATGAGTCAAAGTGCTGGATGAAGATTCAGGGAGCTGGAGGCGCATCGGGCTCCTCAAAAATCAATTTGCTGGTGCGTCTTAAGTACCTGTTTCGGATCTAAACGGCCCCCCTGCTGTCCAAGTTAACTCAGTTAAAACCTTGACATCAAACCTCAAAGATATCTAGAGCTTTTAGTCTGCACGCTAACATTTCCTTTCAGAGCTCCAAGTTCAGAAATGAAGCAAAAAAAGAGGTGAAAACATGAGGAAACAAAGCTGAAACTTCATATAAAGACGGCTTTGCTTTTGCTAATTTCCCCCGTGGGGGTGGAGTACAATGGTTTCCTCTAAGGACTCAGGTGTGTGTCGGTGTGTGTGTTTTTTTTGTGTGTGTTTGTGTGTGAGTGTGTGTAGCCTGAGGTTAAGAGCAGCAGGATCAGACATCCTCTGTCTATTAATAATTAAACTCTAACGGTCAGTATAGCTTAAGAGGCTGAGAGCCGCGCAGGAAACACCAGAAGCTTTACGCAGAGAAGGTGAGATGAAAGATGGTCAGAAGATGAGAAACAGAAAAAAAGCAGGAGTGAAGATAAATGAAGATAAAAGGTAAAAGAGAAAGATAAACAGGAACTGAAGCTCATTTTTCCTGCAGGTTTCTGGCTTTTGCTTTGCCTCCAGGCCAAAAGCACTTTCATGTACTTTACAAACACCTGCAGCACAGCTGTCAGGCTCCGGTTCCTCACCAATGAACCTGTTTCTCACAGTGAAAAGCCCAAAGAAGCAGCCGGCTATGAGGCTGTACAATGACATAATCCATTCCAATTCATACAAAAATAAAGTATAATAACACAGAATTAAAGCTGGATGACTGTGAAAGTGACAGAGACCTTTACTGATAAGGTCTTACAGTTCAGCCGCGTTGCTGTGTTTAAAAAAATGAAAGGGTAAAATGGCGTAACATCTAAAGATTTCACACAACGGCAAAAAAGAAGCTGTGCCGACAATGTCTCGCTGTGAATGTCAGCCAGTGTTTAATGAAAAGGGCAGTGACTAAAATATCAGGACAAAAGTGAGAACTTATTGCAACTTATAAAGAAGCATCAGAACCCAAGTCTGCCAACATCTGCTTGAGGTTTTACTTGAATGCAGAAGTGCAAATGCAGTGGAAATGCAAGACGCTGCATCTCCTACAACTGGATCACCAGCAAAACGTTCGAAAAAGGAGCTCACAGTGCAGTTTCATCTGTTCCTTCATGCAGTAAATCATGTTAATGAATCTGTAAGCATGTCTTGAGAACCGCAACAGCATCTGTGTCTCCGTGACGGATTTACCTCGTACGCAAACCATGAAACACATTATTTCAATGAACACAAATCCTTCAAGGTGTCTCTAAACTGATTTACATTAACGTTTAGTCCTTTTCTATGTGATGCAGAAGAAAATAAATAATAAAGGTAAACAATGCAATCTAGTCACAAAGCTGCAGAAACTAAGAATTAAAGGAAAGAGTCGTGCACAAAATAAATATAGCTGTTAATTTACTATTTGCTCTGATGCGAAAAATAAAAATTAAATTTAAAGTCTACATAGTTCATTGATTAGTATTTTATTCCTTTTTCTGTGTAAGCACTGGAAAAATGGAGAACATCCTTCGTTTTAACTGACTCTGGCTTTGTGTCCTGGAACTTCAGTCAAGAAGATTCACAGCGTTTTCTCTGCTCCTCGACACTGGCTGCTCTGTGCTTTACCGCAGCTATTAAGCCAGACAGGGCGAGGCAGGACTTTAATTTATGATTTCATCAATCTGTGCCAGCTAAAGCAGCCTGAAATACAGCAGTGCCATCCCTTACAGCGAGGAAGCATTATCTTTTGAAATTTCTTTGCTTTCACTTAGCCTTTAAAAAAAAGGCATTTTGAAAAGGGGAGGAAAAAGAGGAGAGAGGGAAAAGATACCAGCAGCTATATTACCCCCCCAATGGGCCATTACACAGAGTTATGTGTGTTTCCCTGCATAAATGGAAGCAGTTGTTGGAGACTGGAGGATGCAAGTATGCAGTAACAATAACAGGAACTGCATGATAAGAAGAAACTGCAGGTTTGTCTTTGTTGCATTCAGACTTATGATGCTTAATGTACAAACATTTGCTTAGCAGAAAAAATAAAGTGCCCATGGTACAACTTTGCATAGAAATGAATGTCTAAAAGGCCTAAATATTATATTAAAATGACTGTAAATGACACAGAAAAACATTGCAAAACTTCAGCCGAGTGCAGAACTGGACCACTGAACTACTTAGTTAGCAAGTCTCCTAACTTTCATTTGGGTAATTTAATTTGATTGAACTTAATTTAATTTAATGTTCTTCATATTTATGCCAGCAACGT
>JAQNCA010000021.1:4676116-4690098 GCA_029783725.1 Acanthurus tractus
GCCATACGCTTAGCAGTCAGGGTCAGACACACCTACAGATGCAAACGCTTGGGTCAGTTTGTGCCTGAGTTGTTTTTGGGATCCATATTTGCCTTTCATACATAGAAAACACAAAGACTCACAGTGACAGTAGCCAGGAGACCTTCAGGTACGTTGGCGACAATGATACCAATGAGGAAGATGACGGCCTCCAGCCAGGTGTATCCCAGGATGAGGGAGAGGATGAAGAAGGATACGCCAAGGAAGACAGCCACGCCGGTGATGATGTGGATGAAGTGCTCAATCTCGATGGAGATGGGGGTACGACCAACTTCCAGTCCAGAGGCCAGGGTGGCGATACGACCCATGACGGTACGGTCTCCGGTGCTGATCACGATACCACGGGCAGTTCCTGTGGCAAGGACGGCCAAATAATTTTAATTTCTTGAACTGGGACATTGTCTCTGAAGGGCTTTGATGTATCCTGTCATCATACCTTCAACACAGTTGGTGGAGAAGAAAGCAATGTTTCTGGTCTCCAGCGGGTTCTCATTGGAGAAGTCAGGAGTACGAGTCTGGGGCTCTGATTCGCCAGTCAGAGAGGAATTATCCACCTGAGAAATGAAACATCCATCGTGACTGACAGATAAAACCAAGCTGCAACATCCATCTTAGGAAAGAAAAGATACAGTATGAGGCTGCCATAAAGTTATTTTCTCAGGGAAGAAAATCTCCTTCTTAAGTGTTAAGCCTTTTTTCTCTGTGGTTACAACTGGTACTCAGGGGCAGATGGCAGATTTGGGTCACATAGCACCCTTTAGTCTTTAATGGAGCAACAGCTAAATGATGCAGAGGCAGGTGAGAAGAAATAACAATGAAAGATGCAGAGGTTGATGGAAAGGAATGGTGCATAATTGGGTCGAGTGTTGCTCCAGGGTCTCAAGTTTAGTTTAGGGCCAAAAATGGGTCACACAGTTGTTTTCTGTCCCAATAAGACGACCATTAGTCTCATAAAAAGAACTCATCTATTTATTCAAACAGAGTCAGTGGAAAAGTTTCAGAGGGTAATTTGGTTCTTGAAGTTCCTCAGAAAGTCTGATAGCTAAATTTTAAAAATCTGAACAAAAAAGTGCTTAAAATGGTTTGAAATCCATGTTAAACAGAGTTTAACAGATTTAAAAATTGCTCCCATCTTGCAGTAAGCTGATATTTTACAGACAATCCTCTTTTAATTTGAAAAACAAGTACAAATACAAGCTACAAGGAGGACACTGACGAAAGGACATGTTTTTTAAGTGTAGACTAAAGTGCATCAGTGGGCTAAAAAGGAAATGACATTGAGGTTAAATTCCTTAAATATCACTTCTAGACAGATGAAAATGACTCAGATCAAAGGTACAAACCTTGCAGCCGTGGGCAGAGATGATTCTCAGATCAGCGGGGATCCTGTCACCACCTTTCACCTCCACCAAGTCACCCACCACCACCTCTTCAGCATTGATGTGCTTCTTCTCACCATCGCGAACGACCAGGGCTTGCTATGAGACGAGGCGTGACAGAAAGAGACACTTATGTGAGACAAAGGGCAAGGTGAGACTGATGGCTTTGTTCTCTGTTTGTTTTAGGCGCCTCCACTTCCACAGTCTGCACACAAAAGCTGAATTTTTACATGAGAAAGAAAATAGTTTTCATTATTAGTCTCCAAATTATTCAAGAGGGGTAATGAGATTCAGTTGTGAAGAGGACTCCACTGTTTTTGTACCACAAAGTCAATGAGACCTTGAATTTATATGCAACAATTAGGAGCTGACATGGTGACAATACTGAGGTTTTGTCAAAAAAGTGGTTCCAGGATAATGTTGCACATTCGTATCTCATGTTCAGTTTTTTATATCTGAATAAAACCAAAGGATGATGCAGTTACAGAAATAAAAACTAATTAGTGGAATAGATTTCGTTATCAAGGTTCGGAATGCGGGGAGTTACCTGAGGGACCAGGTTCTTGAAGGAATCCATGATCTTGGAGCTTTTAGCCTCTTGGTAATAGGAGAAGCAGCCAGTGATGATGACGACAGCAGAAAGCACGACACCCAGGTACAACTGTGAATGTCAAAAATTTGAGATTTACATTTCCACATAAGGAAAAACACTCAAATGAATCATAACACCGGTAGACTTAAATTTCTTCTTGCTTGATTTTAGAAGAGGGTAGCTCGTCACCTGTTTTGCATTAAACTGTGATTAACCCATGCACCTTGCTTTCACATGACAAGGACCTTTTCTTACATTATCATTCGCAGGCTCATCCTCCATTGCAGCCTGGATACCATAGGCCAGGAAACAGAGGATGGCACCGGTCCACAGAAGCATGGAGAAACCGCCAAACATCTGAAGGAAAACACAACAGCAGCCACCTTGTAAGCCTGGGATTTGAGTAAGCACCAGCTTAATTTGTGGAAATTTAACTGAAGCTACATTTAAGCTCTAATATAGATGCTTAAAACTTTAAAAACATCAATACAAAGTATCAGCAAGCCACCAAGACAGAGAACAATTTGTATCTTGGCTTATGTTACCTGTTTGCAGAATTTGACCCACTCAGGGGTGGTGGGAGGAGGAGTGAGAGCATTGGGACCATCACGGGCCAGAATCTCAGCAGCCTTCGCACTAGTCAGACCCTGATATGAAGATACGGTTACACAAAGTTACAGTTATGTGATATAATCAGATTCCCAGCCGGCTGTGTCCGGAGACTGATAGTTGACACATTGGCGGTCAGATAAACAACCATGTCACATTATAAACACAGCCTAATATGGAGCACAGCCTCATTGTTTGGGAGCCAACCGCACATGTACACACAAACTCACTGACACATATTCAAGTCCAGGGGGGGCTGTGGTTGCGACTAGTTGCCTAGCAACGCAGCATCAACAGACAAACAGGGCTGTTTCCTTCATCAGCAGGTAGGAGGAAGAAAACAGAAGGAAGAGGAGGAAGAAAAAGGAGAGGAGTGAAGGTGCAGGAGAGGAGATTGGATGATCGTATGAAATCAGGGCGCAGGGGCTTCTGCAGCTGCTAAATTATTCACAACTGCTGCAGTCGCATGCATGCACACAGAGCTCGGAGACCCCAGTTTAGAGATACTGATTAACTATTCTCCTTGATCTTTCCTGCATGACCAGGAGCACATTTGCATGGGGGAGAGTGAGCTATTTGAAGTGTGACAACCCTACATGTGAAACAGTTGGAAATAGATTTATTTGCTCTGTTGCAGAGAAATAGAGCTCCTCTAAAACTCAAACACTATAAACCTTGTTCTATATTTTTTGTCTGCATCAAGTGTAAAAAATTATTCTTTGACATGTTCAGTCACAAAGCCCAATATAAATGGTAAATGATGATTTATTTACTCCTTAAAGTCATATTTTAGAAAAACAGATACACCACTTAGAGGTGCAGATTGGCAGACTTTGCTGCCTTTGAGCAATGCGAGCTGTCTCCCTGGGTTTCAAATCCTTATGCCAAGTTATCCAGCTTGTTGTAGCTTTATAAATACTTGACAGATAAAGCAGTATCGATCTTCTTGTTATCTAACTGTCAGCAAGAAGGCAAATAAGCACAGATCCCTTTATAATTGGCAAAAGAAATGTAATGTCATGCAGTTTAAAAACTGCAATGAGAATTCACTGCTATGTGTTGAGCTGGTTTTTACATGATTTCTAATGAATGTGAATCTTGGTGACACTCTGTGCTAATTATTTGCTGGAGAGGAGATCTTGAACTCTTAAAAGCGTTTCCCTTGAAGCTTAGAGAAACCTTCACCAATTTTCAAATTTTCCTCTGAGATCTCTAAAAACAGAAAAAAAAAATCCATCTCCTTTTCCCTGCAACCCTCCCCCTCCTCCTCCTCCTGTCCTACTCTCTCCCCATTCGACGCTCGTTGTTTCATGAACCCTGGGAGAAAAGAGCCTGGAGCTGATGATGATTCTTCCTTCATGATGTAAGAGAAGATCTCTTCCCTCTTAAAACAAAGTCCTCATTTCAGTTCATCTGAGCCTCATTAAACATTCATCAACTGAATATCAACAGCCAGAGCAAAGAGAAAAATAGATGTTAATGCCAAACAGCAGCCAGTATTGGTGCTGATATTTGATATTTATCTAACCTTAAAGATGAATGAAGGCACTTTCATGCAAATGTCTTGATTTCAAAATTAAATAATGATGCTTGAGTTTGGAGACAAGAACATTGGCTGCTGAAATTACATCCCGAAGTGACTTTAAAAGCTGCAAGTGAGACGTAACTTCTTCAAAAACAGACAAACGCACACACACACAAAACACAGCACAAGCCCCTCACTGTCTCACTCACATTGTTGAGGTCTGTTCCATATTTGCGATTGAGCTCATCGAGGGTCAGCTTGTGATCATCCTGCAAAGACACACGGAGAAAAGGAAGTGGCATCAGTCCAGGGTTTATTTCTGTGTGTATCTACTGTCTGCATTTGTTTGCTCGATATGCAAAAAAGCTTAAGACTTTCATAGTACACTGTGTGTCATTCTGAAATGACCTCTTAGAGAAATTCAGTCCAGGGGAAGAGGATGAGCGGATGGACGAGGAGGCAACAAAACACACAGGGTGAGAAAGAGAAGGAGGAGAGGAGGAGGAAGAATAGGAAGGGAAGGATAAAAGGAAAGTAAGTAGGAGGCATGAAATGCAGAGTGGAGGGACAAAACGGAGAGAAGAAGATATAGAGGACAAGTAGGCACATTTAAAGAGGAAAAACATAAACTTAGTGGAGCAGCTATTTCAGTTCATCTCTAACACCATAAAATAAAACATAGACAACTTAAATAAATTCAATACTTACTTGAAATTAATATTTGCTGGCCTTTACTCATTTGAAGACATATTATTACTATAAGTACTTTCCTTTTTCTGTTTTTAGATCTACAGTTTGGTTTCATGTGACACAAAAGTGGCAAAAACAGGTAGAAGAAATGAAACCAACACAACTATAGATGTGGGCAGGTTAGAGTGGACGGACAGAGGAAGAGCCCCTGAGGTTACTGAACGAAGTTAAAAACAAACGTAAAGCTGGCACTCACCATATCCACTTCCTTCTTCAGCTCATCCATATCCTTTTCTTTCTTCTTCCCCTTCCCTTTCTTCTTGCCGCCCTGCTCCGAGGTCGCAGCGAGCTCATACTGCTCACGTCCTTCCTGCAAACACAGCAAAAGGAAGGAAAAAGATTTAGAAACACTTTTTTATTATAGAGAGGAGCAACACTTATGAGCTAATACTTATGCATGAGTAACATTGCTTACTGCTGCTGAAGGATGTCTGATACAACATAAGCACGTCTGATGTCTGATGACTCAAAAAGCCAGAGGACACTTTGTCATTCTGCATCTGTCTAAAGCCTCCCTGTGGGTCAGTGTACTTCGAACCAAATCCAAAAGGAAAAAAAAAAAAAGAAGTGAACACAGCCAAGTCTAAAACTGGGAAAAACTGAGGCCCAAATTGGGGGAAAAAACTGCCAAAAAACTTTAAGAGTCAAACGAAGACAAGAGTAACCTCTTTACTTGTCACAGTGAGTTAGGTTGTTGAGATCAGCAGCCCTGTTGGACGAGCGGAGTGATTAAAGTCTTGGATCCTGGCTTTTATGGAAAACAGAGCCATCTGCCACTGCAAAAAGAAGTCTATAGGGATCCACTTTTTCAGGACTTGCAAACTTTTGAAAGGCTTTCTATTGTGAAAGCTGCTTTTTATAAACTTTTTTACATTTGTTCCAGTCCAACTCCATCACCTGAAAGTTAGACTGAAACTCTCCTTGCTATGCATGTCTATAATATATGTTTACTTTGATATTTAATAGTGAGGAACCCATCTATGAGTGAAATGCTGGATAGTGAAATTTCGCCCCGCCAGTGAACATTTATAAATCCTTTAATCTTTGAAAACCTCGATAATTACAAACTGCAAGTTTGCGTGAAAACAAAGTTCACTTGTTTAACAGCCACATTTTGCAGTAACAAGTGTCACTACCTAAGAGAGACAAATATACAGTTTCACTCGTTTGCCAGCAGCTTTCCTAAACATAACCTTACCAATTAAGTACTTGAGCCAAACCCCAGAGTGGAAAAATAAACCACACTGGAGTCGTTCACTGGTGCTCACACACTGGGACATTTTGTTGATATTATTTCTCATGGTGACACAAATTCTCTCACTGCATGGAGAGAAGATTTGTTAAAAAAAGAGGATTTCCAAGTTTACACCTGAATCTCACACAAACAACCTTGAGAATTAAAAAACCCTCGTATGTTTCTTCTTTCACTCGACACCATCAGCATAGCACTTTAGCACAGAGGGACAGTCAGCCTCTCCTCAGTCCCTCTCTCGTCTTGTCCCACAGACATGCCCTCTCATTATCAGGGAACTCGTATCTGACAGAGCGACAAAGGCCCGATTGAGGGTTGGGTGTGTGAGACAGCTGAGAGCAAGAGGTGAGTGAGACAGAGTGACAGGGAGAAGGTGAGATAAGGTGGAAGAGAGAGGACCAGGGAGGCATCTGAAGGCGTGGGTGGTAGTGAAATTTAGAAAGCCCAAAAGATACAACAGTTTAGCTGGAGTGCTACAAAAAACTCCAGCCTGTCCTATTCGCTGTCTTGCTGCAGGTATAACCAGGTGATTTGTCACCAGCACCAGTCTGTACAAGCAAAAACTGGATTGTATAAATCCAACCCAAACTTTTTTAGTTCATCCAGATGGCAAGTATAACCACTTACGGTATTGTTTTCCCAAGGAGCATTCACAATGAGCATTCTCACCTTCTTTCAGACTATGCAGAGTCTACCATAGCCATAAAAATCAGCATGTTAGCTTTTTTACCAGCTTTTTGGCATGATGATGCTAGCATTTAGCTCAAAACAATACTGTTCCTCATAGAACTGCTATAATAGCTGCAGATCATGGTTCATATTTACACTGCAATATAATACGGCTTACACTGTGAACAAATGCAACAGTTTACATAGCATCCAGGTGTGCCACGTGTTCTGCATGTTATGGTGCAAAAGGAACACTGGCTTAGAATATGTTGGTTTCATAGTGTGTGTTAATCTCAGAGAGAGTGAGAAAGTTGAGTCTGTGTGTGTTTTAGGTGGGTAACTTGAGATCGTAACACTAGAAGCCATCATTGATTAGCCTTTAGGGCTCATCTATAATTCAGGACTGTACAAGGATCACAGGTGTTAGCACACTAGCAGGGCTGCTGAAAGACCAAGTGACTACTAATGAGCTATTTGTCTGCGTGCAACACCCAGTGTGTAGCAGCCATCTTGTACGCTCTCCAGAAGGCGATATATTGGACACGAAATGACCTGAGTGTGTCTCACCCACACCGAAGCGACCAAATATGGACGTCCTGCACACAGTCCCAGTCAAGAAACGAGGCTAACTAATATTGTTTTTCTACTGCATTAGCCTTTGCAAGTTTCCCAGGGAGTCACCAGAGCAGAGTGTGTGATCTCAGCACATGTTGTTATTATTGCTCGAGCCCCCTGGCCAGCTAAGCTGGGAAAACACTGAGCCTGGCTCTGGAACACTGTGGCCAGATACTAGCCCCTGGACCCCCGAGAGCCCCCAGGGGACATCTGGCTTTAGGCAAATACTTCACAAACAGTTGTCCGGAGCCTTTAAATCTGCAAGATCCAAACACCTGATATCTCAAGTGCAACGCTTCGCAAGGAGACAGAGACCAAAAAGGAAAAGCCAGGGTAATAATTTTCAGGGCACATCATCCCAGATAACAGAATCAAAGAACAAGCTGCTGTTCGAATGTTTCAACTCCAACTGCCTCTTCCTGTTCTGGAGAGCTGCTCCCATATTAGACCAGAAGTTGTTTACATCTTGACAAGCAACGGTGAAGCCAGAGCTGCTGCACAGTCCTCCTGAGTCTGCTCCTCACACTGCTTTTCAAAGACTGAGAAAACTGAGGAGTCAAGTTATCCGGCAGAGCTGTTTCAAAGTGCAGCCAACTATGATTTCTGACCCACGGCTAACATTTAGCTTTTCACCATGCTTTCTCACCTACTTTGTTTTAGTCAGACACAGCATTCTTTCTACTAACTTCACGTTGCACTTTTAATTTTATTTTTATCACATCTGAAATTTAAAAACAAACAGTGCTAACAAGTTTTTCCTGATAAGCCGGTTAAAAATATCTTCAGCCTACATGAAGTATTTGCAATCACACAACCAGTTTTACAGAACAGAAACCAAGCTGCTCTTGATGACACATCTCCACCCTCAGCTGCAGTGTCTTGTCTTGCCTTGCCTTTGGTGCGATCAAAGGCCTGACTGCAAAGGCTGACTGTCATTTCTTCATTCTGTTTCACTTTCATTATTCTTATAAGTTTTGTGAGCACATGTGAAATGTTTGGGAATTCCCAGCCCAAAACCCAACAGGGCCTTGAAGGGAGAGTCCCATTTGATCACATGGTATCAATCTAAATTTACCAGACCATGAGATGTTCACCTCTGTGGTCTGTCTTGGATTTAGTCAGCTTACTCATTATGTACAGAAATGAGTTCACAGACTTCATCGGAATCAGTTTCAGGAAATGCTGATACAGACTGGTGTGTGTTCACCTGCACATTATGCTCAGGATAGTTGGATCTTTGGGTCGTGATATCACACAAATCAGCTCAGACAGGTAACAGGTGTCGCCCACAGACATCAATATGGCTGGTGCTCCAGTGTCTCGACTGTATTTGCATATTGACTCACAGGCACATCCATTTTTTTCATACCTTTAAACTCTATTGTGGACACATCTTCATTTTTCAAGTGAAAAATGGAGGTTTTGGAGTTTACAATCTGCTCACAGAATGAGTATTGAATGAGCCACTTCATGTATTTTTCACATTTGACATGAGTCAAGGGGACCTACAGAAAGGCTTTTATGCCCTCTTTTAATCTAGATGCGACATTTGTCTATGTTATTTAAAATTTTACAGGAAACTTGCGCAGTAGAGATTCTGCTTTCGTGAAACCCCCTTAAATACTACTCATTTTTTCCACACTGTCTTGTACAGGACTGTTTTTTCAGATAAAATTATGTTCACCATATCAAAGTCAACCCTAACCTTGACAGGCTGCTTTCAAGGGCAAGACCACCTCCTCTGAAGAAATAGAGCAAGAGGATTTGTGTATTGATTGGAAATTAAACAATGAAAGTCTAAGAGAAAAGAGAACAGGGGGACAGAGGGGGAAAGGAAATGGAAAAATCCTCTGAGGCAAAGAGATGACAGAAGATGACAAGTGGAAAACTATTTCCTGTCATGACAACATGACAAACTAATGTGGTATCTCTCGCTCACTCTCTCTCTCATCTACACACACACACACACACATACATATATTTACACACTCATTCATGCACACAAACCGGCCTACTGGACACAGAACAATGGCCCCTTTGTACATCTTCCATGAAATCTGCATCAAAAAAACAAACAAAAGGCTCAGAAATCTTTTCATGTGACTGTTAAGACCGAGGCCATGTGGGCTACTTAATCCAGCAGTGAGGCTGACCAACGCTGTATTGTGTTCAGCCTTGGCGGCCATTTGTGGGAATCTGAAAATGGACTTTGATCAAATCAAACAAACAAAACCTTACAAAAAAATTGTGTCTGTTGACGAGTGTGTGTTTGCACAATGATTTTCCTACGTTGTCCTGGATGTGTCATTTAGGCTACAGCTAAATCTGATCACAGTCTGAGAGCAGATTACAGACTGAAATGTCGTATTCAGTGACGTCAAGTTCAGTTATGGCATTTTAAAGTGTTGTTTTCTTTTGTGAATGAAAGACTAACACTGATCCTGATTCAGATGAAGTGTGTGGATGAACCTGAAGGTGAACACCTTGCACGGACATTGAATGAAAGTTAACTGGCATTGGTAAAAAAAATTCAAGGGAAAATACATAAATAGGAATGTCAAACTGTAAAAACAGGAAAGAAATGTGAAGATTTGTGTGTGAAGGACATTGAAAAGACTTTCAAGAAGGACAAAACGGCTGAATGGACAAACTTCTCTGAATGGCAATGAAAACCACTGCCTAAAAAAAAAAAATCTAAGGCCTCTCTCCCTCCTTTTACTCTCTTGCCTGAGAGAACAACATCCCCGAAGGCTCAAAAACACATCAGAGGGGAGCGTTCGGCCAAGTGGTCGCATATTTTAAAGCACACGCTCTTTACAGGCGGACTTAAATTCCAATGAACAGTCCTTCCTTGGGCCACGGTCTGTTGCCAGATACACAAGCTGCTCATTCAACCAACACACACATACACACACACAGTCCTGGGACTTCGCCTGGTTGCTACCGGCGACTTTTGCCACACCTCTTGAGATACAGGAATGGACAGAGTCAAGTGTCTTGGCCCCTCCCCCTCCCTCTTTCCCACATCCCCCTCTCTCCTCTCTCATTTCTCCCCTTCCTCTTTTATTCTTCCATTTCCTCCAGCTACCCTGTCTTCTGTTTAGACAGTGAAAAGAAAGTGTGTTAATTTACACGGGGTCGTGTTTAACACTCTCTACACGTCCTGAGCAACTTTCAGCTTTCTCCCAGCAGAACAAAAGTGAATGAATGAATCAATGCCTCTCCTTGTTGGAAACTTGGTGGGCACCTCTCCACTGCCAGGGTGACGCATAGCACCACTGCAATGAATGACCACTGGACAAACTGCCTCCCTAAAAGGTCTTGTGTAAAGTTTTAACTATGCTCATGTTCATTCAATTTAATTTGTTTTTGCTAAGACAAGACCATCAGCGAAGATTGGCTTTTTCTACACAGCTATTCTAAATGTCTGCTCCCAGGTCAACTTCCAAAGTTTAAACTTCTTTTAAAGGCTGAGTGCTGAGGACGAACTGAGGAGTCTAAAAGTCTGAGGAAAGAAGTTGCTTTGTAGTCTAGAGGTATTTTTGTAGAGCCAGACAGCAGCAGAACAACTGGCTTATAAAGGAACATTGTATGCTGGCATTGCTACTTGGCTGACTTTTGCTGTTGGCTTTTTATTATAAAGACATTACATTAATATGAAATGTTGATAACTTTGATAAATATAGAGCTACCAAATCTGTAAGCAGGAAGAGAACATGTAGGTGTATGATCAGTAATGGTACTGAAACGAAGTTCACTTTGTTTCACCGCTGTCATATTATCATCACTGATCTTAAAAATCCACCAAAAGACTCCGTACATTACCTTATCTCTATGCATCCTTATTAAAAAAAGGAAATAAGTGCTAAAAAATAGCTGTATCAATCTTTAACTTACTTCGAAACAGATGCACACACTGGCCAGATCAAATCTTACCACAGGAGTCAGTATTGCTCATACCATGTTTGTCCACAGGGGTCTCCAGATTCCTTGTTGACGCTTTAATGTACAATATGTGGATTTGGTCCACTGAACTCGTTACAACGATGGTTAACATATGCAAATTAGCAGGAAACCAGTTAAAAATGTAACTGATTTAACCAACCCCTAACAGGAAAGCATTGTAAAAAGCTGCAACAAAAGCTACATGATCCAACACTGTCCAGCAAAAGTGTACTTATTTTCTCCATTACAATTTCTTTTTGGGGTCTCATGACTGCTGAAATAAATACGCTGGAGAAATTACTAAGACTACATCTAAATTTAATGTGCCTTTAGCTTATCCTTTATATTACTGGTAGTTCATGTAATTTGATGTGTTTTGATGACGTTTCATCGGCCAGCTTTATTAAATGTTATTCTGTCTGTCCTGAAATGAGTTCATCAAGTTCCTAACAAGTGCAATAAATTCAACCTATATGTCCAAAAATACTGGAGAGCCAGTGAAATATGAGTTTACACAGATGAGATTTTAAGACACTAAAAGCTTCATAAATAAAAGGAAATATTAACTTCCACCGAGACAAAATTCTTTGAAAGAAACACACACAATTATTTCTTCAAAACGTTTGTGTTCCTTGGATCTTCTGCTTTGTATTTGCAGCAAAGCGGATTTCTCAAAAAAATGAACAGTATAAAGCAACGATTTGAAGTCATCTCACAAGACAAAGGATCTTTTTTTTCTCACAGAATGAAATTTCATTTTGTACTCTCTAAAGTCATACTTGTGCATGCAGGAGATTCATGAACAGAGGCATAAGGAATTCTGTGCTCTGGAGTTTGGTTCATAAATGCGAATGTTCTACTTTTGCTGAGCAACAGGCTTGCAATGAAAGTTCAAAGAGCTGCCACAGAAAACAAATCGCATGGCTCAAGCTGCTTAGCCAAACAGAGGCAAAGACGGAGAGACATGGCATGTGGAAGAATGAGAGAGAGAGAAGGAGGGAGGGAGAGAACAAGAAAGGAAAACAGAGAGGGAGAGAAGGACAAGAAGAGCAGCAAGAGAAACTGTAAAACGATGGATGAAACAAGGTACAAACAACAGTGCGGAGTAACTACAGACGGAAAACAGAGGGAGTCTGAGATGGAGTGAGTGTGAAAAAGGAGAGAAAGAAGGAGAGAGGGAGTACGCTGTGTTCTGTCACAGACAAGAGGTGGCGTGTGACAAAAGCCCCGGTTAATACACAATGACTGCCAAGCGGAAAGAATGTTAAATCCTCGGAGTTAGAGAGAGAGGGACAGAGGGAAGGAAAACAGGTAGAAACAGAGAGAACAAGAGGGAAACAGACTGGAAAGAATGGATGTGAAGGTGTAGTTGGGTTGCCCCTTTGGCTGAGATTAAAAGTGGCCGAGGGCTGACATCACAGGTCAGTTCACACTGGAAAGAACAGCGTGAAGAGTCCTCGCTTGGCAGGAGCGACGGTTCCTCCTTAAGGGAATTTACCTGTTTACTCTCTTCCATTTACCCTCATAGATATGTTTTTGGAGCCACGTTCAGCCTTTTTTCCAAACATAAATCTGGTTCTATTCTGGTTTGCGCATCTGATTTCAAACCATTCAAAGCATTTCAACCAAAAACACTTGTTCAGAATTAGAGAACGTAGTTCTTGACTTAAAAAAATAGCAGGTTTCCTTTAAGAACCAAAGTGGGGCTATCAAAATCCTCAGAGTATTTTGTATTGTGCAATGCTCTCTGTTATTAGCAGATCTTTGATTACAGTGATTGTGCCAACACGCCTTAAGACATCTCCAAAAATGGGCTGCAGCGGGGTCTAACTGAACTACACTCACACTGTGCACACACTGTTATGATGATCAAGACCTTTAACTAGAGATGCTGCTTTAAAAATCTGCTAGTTACACATTTAACATACCTTTATAGTGTGAATGGCATATAAGAGTTTAACTATACATCTCAGATGTCATTTATTGGTCTAACCTCCCATCACTGCATCAAAATATGTGCCAGTTTCACTCTCTCTGTCTACCAACATCAAAAAGGGGGTTAGCTGAATAAACCCATCTTTCTCTTAAATCTATTCATTTAAATGGCCTGTGGTCGACCCAAATTTAAAACTTTTCCACATACAAATTCAAATCCTGTGTGTGAACATATTTGGCTTGGAGCTGGTCGTTATGAATTACGTCACTGCAGATATCTTGTCGCTGATAGTGACACCAATGTTAAGTGTTTTACAAACCGTTTCCTTGCTGGAAAAAATTTACAGCAAGAAATCTTCCCGAATTTTTTTCCAAATTGCACAAGTGCCACCTTTTTACGGTCTGAATTTTAAATTGCTGCCGTCTTTTTTAGTAATGCAGCCGGTTCGGAGGAAATATACTGTTGAGTCAGGTAGTATTATGAAATATTTAGCTGGATTGTCCCCATCGTCTCCTGCAAGCCCGACAGCTGTCTCCCAGTTTCTGCTCTGCATCACTGCCCAGTTTACCAGTCAGTTGGGGGGGGGGGGGCGGTTTGGGGAGGTGATATTGCATCAGTTAGCAATACTTGTGTATTTAATAAGTATTGTAGCAGTTAAGAAATCTATTCAT
>JAQNCA010000021.1:4707178-4720751 GCA_029783725.1 Acanthurus tractus
CTACCTGTTTACAGAACTTGACCCACTCAGGTGTTGTGGGAGGAGGCGTGAGGGCGTTTGGTCCGTCTCGGGCCAGGATCTCTTTTGCTCTGGAGTTAGAAAGACCCTAAAGGGGAAACATACAGAGAAAGGTTAAAAACAGTGCAGATTGACTGGAAGAAAGACATAGAGTTAAGTTATAGATTGTCTTAACTGATGCACAGCTGTGTCTGTGTAAACTAAGAGAAACGATAGTAGATTATAACAGTTTGATTAGCCAGACTATTTCTTTGCCTTTGACCCAATTCACTGAAGGGTGAGTTTCCTGTGGAACTGTTTTATTTTGTAAGCAAGAACACCGCTATTACCTCAAAAGCTGGCAGATTAAAGTTTGGTTGAAACATAAACAGAAGAGACCACATCCACAGGAAGTTTCTCAGTATAACTGCTTCCTCTTTCATCATTCTGTGTGATCAGACTTTCAGCTTGACACCACGTGATTGTTTCAGCAACCCATTATTCAGATTTTTCATTATTCTGTCTCTATTCGGATCTCACCCCGACATTATTTTAGCCCTAACCATCTAAATGTGACCCTGAATAAGGAATGAACATCAACCAATCAGAGGAACACCAGCTAAGTCTTCTTCAGCAATATTGATTGGCTAAAGGAAAATTACTGCCTCTGATATGGAAGCAGTGATAACGTGTGACAGGACACAGGTCGTATCTCTACTATCAATGAACAGTGCCTGTGTTGATAAGGTCATGGTCACGTTCTCTTACAGTGGTGAAAAAGCTTTAAGAACTGAGTGAAAGGTGTGACTGAAGGTCTCTTTGTAGGGGTGGCTGAAGCAAAAGCAGGGTTTTTTTTTCTTGTTGGTAGGGTCAATATGACCGGTGTTCCTGCGTGAATGAAGTCTTTGTTTGGGTGAAAACTCAGACAGATCAGATTTCAGGGGATAATCAGCATCAGTCAAACATTTGGCTAGTGTAGGGTTTTAGGATTCTGTGTGTGGATATCCTCAGCTTGATGGACACAAAGGTTGAAATATGGGATTTTCTATGTCTGTGCTTCTTTAATACGCTAAAATGATGGATAAATGCATGACAAAATACCTACGAGTGGAAAGTGGATATTTGTTTTTAACCTCAGCTCACACTGCGAGATCTTTCCGGGCCTCTGGGATTATCAGCCAGTGCATCAGCCCCAAAGGGCTACTATCACTTTGGTTACACTCACACCCAGTCAAAAACAATCACACACAAATGCTGCATGCTCACCCTGCTTAGGTCAGTTCCATATTTTCTGTGAAGTTCGTCCAAGGTTAACTTATGATCATCCTGTTGACAGAGAGAGAGAGAGAGAGAGAGAGGGAGAGTGAGAGACGTTGCGTAAAACAAGCCAAAATCCCTGTCATTTTAAAACCACAGATATTATCTCCTTTGAGGATTAAAAAAATGTCCTGTCATGTCCTCCAAAGGGACACAGGGAACATAAAGATGACAAGGCAAAATCTGATCTGGATTACGGACGCATGCCGGACCATAGAGTGCGATTTTGAGATTAGTCAAAGCAGATATTTGAGTAAAATTAGAGTCTGCAGACTATTGAAAACTTGCATTCAAAGGCGAGTTCCAAGCCGCCATGAGCTCACTTACATATTAACTCATCCAGCAGTTAGTCAATTTGTTGCGACACACAGTTTAAATGAGTCTAACTAAAGAGTGTATTCTCTTCCTTGCTCAAAAGCATCGCTGTCATTGGGAAGAATAAGGTGGATGATCTGATCAGCTTAGTGTTTTTCAGACAAATTTTGATCAAAGAGTCTTGAATTACTGAAAAAGGCTTAATCCGCTGGCAATTTCTTCATTTAAGTGAAAGATAATGCAAACAAAAATGGATCTGCAAATACACAACGAGAGAAGCTGGCATATTCACGCGCCTACACTGTGGATTTTTGAATAACGCCTACAGCGCGTGAATGAATAGAGATTCTTCAAATGTAATTTAGATGACCGGCAATAACATCCTGACTCCCACCTTTCATTCCTTCACACTGTAAAGCAAAGAAGAATTATAATTTTTTCTATTAAAAAAACAAAAAAGTAACATACGCTGAGTTTATGTGGTGATTTACTGACCTCACAAAAGACACATTTTTGTTGTGATTGAAATGGTTTCTGTATTTTCCATTTTGGTATTTATAGTGTTTTCTAAGTAATTACTTTTCTGTGTAATAAAAGCTGCACAGCTTGCTACACCCTGACAAAATGCAATGAGTCAACCATTATATATATGGAAAGTATGTCACGTTGTAGCTTTCTGCTCATATTTATTATTAATACATGCACTGGAGGGAAGAACAGTGGAGACTAGTCTGTTTACGATGGCCTGTTTAATGAACAACAAGGTTATTTGTTTAAACCATAGACTCCATTTTTTATGATTCATAGTAAAAGCAATCCGTCAAATTTCCTCTAATAGATGGCAGCTTTGCTTTCAGTTGCTCTTAATCCACAGTGAACGAATGCACAGTTAAGGGTTTGAATGAATAAAAAAATAAATGAAGACACAGTTCATGCCAGCCCTGCTTTATATTACATAAGCGTGTTTTGACCTTTCAAAGTTTAACGTTTCAATCATCCGATGATTGGACCGTATATAAGTACCGTGTGCAATTAGACATTTACATAATAGTAATTTGACCGCTGAAAACGTGAAGTCCTGAGCTGTAAACGGATGAGGCGCGTCCCTTTACATTTATGGTGCTGGAGAAAATGGGTGTAATTGCACGGTTCTGCCTGGCCTGCCATCGTTTTGCATTCTAATAAGCAAGCAAAGTGTTCCATGACAAATGTGCCATGGATAATGTTTTATCACATGCCCCAAAGTACTGTGGCTTTTTTTAGCTGTTAGTCAGCAGTTCTTTTTGAAGCCCGTAGTGGAAATTTTTTTCACAAGCTTTGATGCTCCAACTCATAAATACACACATTTGGATAACGTTTGGACGGCAAATCACATACACACACTGCGACTAGTTTAAGGAATCAAATTGAGCATGTTTCTATATTTAGCGTTTTTCTGTTGGACTTTGTCACATTTGATCAGACTGCTTTATGTTGCTATGGGAACAGTTTCCATTGTCTTTCGCTGGACTTTGGTGCCACGGTTCATATTATGATTGTGCAAGTATGATGGTGCAATAATCATTAACATGTCTGCTTCATGAGCTCTATAGCGACCCACCTACACCCTCACTACTGTTCTGCTGCTGCCCAGTGTGCTTTTATCATTTGACCTGAGTTCAAATCTAAAACCTGGGTGCATTTTTTTGCTACCAGATTCCCTTTTTCACCAAATTATCTCTGTTTCTTGAACTGGTATTGTTAAATCTCTTTTGTCTCTGGTGCTGTGTTGCAATCTTAATGTAGTTGCCGTAGTTTTGTAATCATTGACACATAATTAATGTAGAGCATTGCGCAATGCACAGTCACCCGCAAAATGTGAAACTGGTTTGTATCTCAGGTCAAGAAAAACCTGCTATATTTTTGACTTGACTTCTTAGACTCTCAACCAACATATTTTGTTCAAAATGCTCTAAAATTTGATGGACCAACTGGAACAGAAAAGGTTCCATGCTGGTGAAAAAGTCAAGAAAAGGTAAGTAAAACTTGTTTTAAAACTAAAACCCTTGGGAATACGTAATGTTTTATTACCAGCGGGGAGACACATGAAAGACAGCGCCTCATTAATGCTGGTAAATGATATGCTAAGATGGGGGGGGGTATGGCTGACTGGCAATATGGTTTCTCTGGCATTGGGATGTCCTTCAGCGGAGGAAGGACTTTGAGATCTAGTTAAGACATTAGAGGGACAATAACCATTAATATGTCACCTGAATGGTAGTTTTATTACCCAATAACCAGTAGTACTCAGTGACCTGCTGGGTGACATTTAGCAGGAGCAAAGAAACGTGCAGAAAGTAAAGAATTGATAATAAAATTAGCAACACAACATTACACCCCCATTCTACTGCAGTGATGCTTTTTGAAAAGTACTTAAGAAATGTTTAGTATCAATCAATTTACACCTTCACCTGATGACCTTGTGAAAGTCAGTTAACACCTTCGATACATCATTTCGCAAAATTACAGAAAACGCAAACATGGCTGAAAAATAATCAAAATATTAAATGAACATTTTAACATGATGTGTTTCACTGAGGTCTGATGACTTTTAAGATGAACATGAGACCTGAATCTGCCTGCTGACCTTGTGAAGGACACGATCTTACGAAGGTTAACAGGTGCTTTGTCTTGACAAGCCTCCTCCGTGGTAGTCTCACAAAAGTGAAACAGGCTTTGGCTAATTTCTTATAAAGAGAGAATTTTTGCTCAAGATGGACTATCAATCGCTTTAATGCATGAACAGCACGAGTCAACAGTTAGGACATGCCTTCATGTTAACTTGAATGAGAAGGTGTGCCCCAACTGCAAATAAAAAGTCATCATTGGACAATCAAACATACAGTCAGTGGTTTGAAAACATTCATACGCTCTTTTCAGTGACTGAGGATGAACTTGCTGCAGAAGTACCTAACTGACCTTGGGAAATGACCTCAGCCAGCTACAGACTGGGAGAAAAGCTGACAGCAGTGGAAAACGGGTAACTGTTCTGCACAGGAAATGTCAAACTTACATAAAACCTCAACACACGCCACTTTACAAACTCTGCACATTTCTTTGCATTTAGATTTGCTGAGTGCTGCCGCGCTGATGGTTTTGAGTTTGTGGCCGGCGATAAAAATGAACGCGCCCTGCAGAAACTATAGACGATCTATGAGATTGAAAGGAAGTAAGAAGCTAGAATATTACACGTTCACTTGCAGTGGGAAAAGAGCCAGTTCACATGTTTTGGTGAGCTGGGGACAATAATGACAATAGAGCCTCTCACCTAACATTTCAGCACCGAAAACAGATCCAAATAAGCACGACTTAGAAGTTAAGTATGGCTGTGAACTCCTTAATAACATGTGACAGCACATAAAGCAGTGTAAGCATCAATCTTTTGAAATACCGGGCAGACAGCTACATCTCATGTGACTAGCCATGAGGTCAAAGCAGAGGTTTGTCCAAGCTGTGACTGTATCATTGCTGTGACCAAAGGCAGGGACTTAGAGTGACCACGAGTGTCAACATGGTCTGAGTAAGACAGTCATTAAGAATGAGGCAAACAATGTCTATGGGAGGACACGGTTGTAAAGTTCAGGAAGATCATTCTGCTTCACGCCTTACTTCCTTTCAGTGTTAATGAAGTTTAAAACACTTAAATAGCCATTAACAAAGTCACTTTGGAGTGCACTGCCTCATTGAAATGCCCCAATCGAGTGCTTAAGATAATTACAGACTGCTTTGACTTTTGTTTGTGTACTTACCAGGTCCACTTCTTTCTTCAGATCATCCATATCCTTGTCCCCCTTGCCCTTCTTGCCTTTCTTCTCCTTGCCATCTGACGTTGCCGCCAGTTTGTACTCCTCTTTCCCTCTCTGCATTGAAAAAAGGTGAGAGAAAATGAGAGCTGGATAAGACTGAGCACATGTAGTGAGATCGCTCTGTAGTTTCCTTTTAGGTTGCACGAGCAAGAGCAGAAAGCAGTGTAAACTTTGCTGTTCAAACATGCTGTAAAACTCGTGTTAATCATTGTTAGAAGATCTGTGAATTACTCTAATAAAACTTTAAAAACTTCAAAAACTCTCCAGTGTTCCTGAAACTGTAAAGTAAAAGTAACTCTATTTCCACATAATGATTTTGAAACTAAGGTACAAAGTACTTCAGGCAGTCTACAAACTGTTCAAGCTTAACCGATAACTTGTGACCAAAACCTGGTCTGAGCTCAAAACTACAAAAAAAAAAAAAAAACATAACCTGTCTGATCTTAAACTAAATCTAAAGGCTCTTAGAAACCAGGCCAGAACATGTGACAAAGTTTCAGTACTTACTCCCAGCCCCATGGTTGCAGTGCAAGTCTGAGAACAGTCAATCCAATTGTCTTTTTAAATTACTGCTTTCCTACTCCGCCTCTCTCTCTCTCTCTCTCTCTCTCTCTCTCTCTCTCTCACACACACACACACACTCTCTCTCTCTTAGCCCTGTTGCGTCCCGTGTCTTCCACTCTCCCCAGAGCAGAGAAGATGGGCTGCTGCACATTTGCATACCTTTATACCTACCTGCCCCGGGAGGAGGGGCTTGGGGGGAGGGGAGATGGAGAGGGGTGAAACTGGACAGGTGAGTGGCTGTGTGGGGGGAGGGGGGAGTTGGGTAACTTTTTTTTTTTTTTGGAGGGAGGCACCGGTGAAGGAGGAGGAGTGCAGGAGAAAGGGGAGGGGTAGATCTTGCTCAACTTCCTTGTTTTGTTCTCACTCACTTCCCCTCTCGTTCTCTCACTCTTACTCTTTCCTCAGTCCTTTCTGCTTGAGCTTAATTTGACCTTATCTTGCGACAGGTCAGTCGTTTTCGGGCGGCCAAACGCCTCCGCCCTTCACCTCCGCCGAGACTCGAGTCAAGCTCTGTGCGTGCCGTACACTTTACAGTTTACAGTACAAACAGGGATGAACAAGGAAAAAAAAACTAGGAAGATAGTGAGGTAGTGAATGAGAGACACAGAGATAAAGGCAGAGCTGGAAAAGGTGAAAGTCCAGTTCTGCAGGTGACTGATTGCCCAAAGCTGAACAAGGCATTTGAATAACAAAGATTGTAAAAAAAATTACATGAGAAGCTGATTGAAAGTGGTTGATTTTTCTGACTGATTTTCTTCCCGTGAGTGCTTGGGAGGAGGTGGTTTTGAAAAAAAAAAAAAAAAACTGTTGCTCATAGGACAGATAACCAGTGGAATGCAAAGGGAGGAATCCACTGAGCCTTTAGCGTCTCCGAGGTCAGTGTGTCCTGTGAAAAAAGAAAAAAAAAAATCACCTTGCAATTGATTCTGAAGTCCTTCCATCTCAGGAGAAGTCAGAAGACAAGGACTGGAATGTCTTTCACAATGTTAAACTGTTAACTGTAAAACTGTGCATAGATTCACGGTGCTGCAACACTAGGAGAGCTCAAATATGTCCTTGGCTGACTGCCTGCTGCTCCCATACAGTACAGTGGAGAAAGGATTAATATATTGTTAATCGTCCTGAGAAAAACACAAAAATCCCACTTGAAATGAAAGTTTCGCTATGTTTTCTGCATGTTCAGGTGAGATTTGTATTTCTCAAGCAAACTTGGGCAAATATTCACCAGGAAAAAGCTCGAAAAAGGAAATTTCACTGGTTCAACTGAGAAACTATCAGGCACTAAAAGACCTGTGCCCCACCTTCATATTTCTGAAATCTACAGCAAAGTCATAAAGTTTTACACGGAGACAATCTAAATGAATGATTGAGCCACCTAGTGACCCTGAAGTACACTGTGTCCTTGAGGAGACACAGTGATCTCTCGACCGGACATCAAAGAGCAGGAAAGCCAAATGCTACAAATTTATGACGTGCATATTGTGCAAGAAGAGCAGTGGGAAAAAAAAAGCATTCTTTCTGAATCTAATTTAAGTCACGGTGTCGTCACAGATCTATGGCGGCCACCTTCGCCGCTCACTCGTGACCCTGAAGTCTCCGAAGACTGATGAAGCCAAAAAGTGCTCTTCCTGTTCATTGTAACTCGCAGGGAGGAGGCGGGACTGTCCTTGTTGGCCGGCTGGTTGCTGGTGGTGGTGGGTGGGTGCGGGGTGGTGGTGCTGGATGTGTTTGTAGTAAACTTTCAATTGTTTATAGTCACTAGAGTATGCAGGGAGGAGGGGGGTGTTATAGTACATAGGTGAGGGGAGAGGGAGTGAAGAAAAAGGAGAGAATGCATGGAAATATTTTAGAATAGCAGAAGAGACAAAAAAAAAAAAGGAATTTTGTCCAAAAGAGAAAGTATTAATGAAAGAAGAAGGACGTATAAAAAAAGGTAAAATAGACAAGGGACAGAGTTCGTCAACTTTGGTAATGTTCCAGTTGTTTTACAATGAATGCAGCTCATTTTATCGCTGCTTTAGCTGCATGCAGCCTACAGAACCTGCCATGGCAGCGGAGTCAGCAGTGTATTGAATTCAATTTGCTCCAATTCTATTCACGAGGTTGAAACAGATCCAGGAGAAAGAAGAACAGTGATGTAAAAGAAAGAGAAAGAGAGAGAGGTTGAGAAACCCCTTGAGGGGACAGTTCAACCCAAAATAAAATAAAACCCGATTTCATCTTTCCCACAGTGCTGCATATCCACTCGGATAATGGCTGCAACTCACCACAATACAACAGAACCCAATGGAAACTAGCTTGTGGTGCACTAACTCATGATAATGCGCTGTAATTCTTTGGGATGCTAACTAGCAGCATGTGCTTCACGGCACATCATTTCAGCAGCCATGGATGTTTGTGTGCGCATGTTTTAAGTAACTGTCTCTTTAGGTTCACAATAACATGTGACCACACCTTCTATTCAAACACACTGGCATACAAACATTGAGTCTGTTGACACTTTTAATATGCAGGATTTGTACTTGAGTATGCTTAAGTCTTTGGGAAATCGGCCTCCCACGCCGCAGTAATGTAACCCACGCATCAATAAAACCAAAACAGAAAACCATAATTGAGACTAAGTGGCTCCCTCAGAGTTTTCATGCCGCTGATGGAGGTTCCAGCTCTATAATTAAGGCAGTATAGGTTCTTGTTTAACCCAAAACAATGCTCTGCCATACATAAACAGCATGGGAGCTGAGGACGTAAAACATGGCCTTTGGAATGTCGTTAGAGTAGCGAGTGCAAGAAGTAATAGTAATATTAGCAGGGAAAACATGTCAGTAATAAGTGACGTAGCAGGATATTGTGAGATAACCATTTAGCACTCAATGTAATACTGGTGGTGTATGTAGCATGAAGAATTGGTTGATGTCTTCTTATCGACTTTATGTAATGTTTTGCCTTCACTTAAGGACAGAAAAAACAGCACAAAGGTCGATGAGACAAAGTTTTGGTTGGCTTAAAAAAGAAAAATCACTCACTGCCTCGCCTCTCCGTATATCCATGCAGGTTGTTTGGGTTTTGAGAGCAGAATTTTGAAAATATCGGTCTTTTCACATCAACTATGACTGGGAGGAGGTAGAAACCTCAAAGGCAGATATCTCGAAACCTCAGCAGATAAAAATAAAACTCTATGCATTGTTGAATACCAGCAGTGGTAAGTGAAATAGCATGTTTTTTTGTAAAGTGGGTAAACAATCCCTTTGAAAAAGACATTGAATCACAATTTCTGTTTGTTCTCTTTGTCCTCGCCGGCTGTTTAAGGGTTTGAACACAAGTGTGGTGCATTAAAAAAAAGCTAAAGTTCATTTCACTTTTCAGATCAAGGAGCCTGAAGTAAAATATGTTTAAAATTCATTTAGTTTCACTTTAAAAGTTCTCTTTAAAATGGCTTGATTGTAAAAGTTACACTCGACTGCACGTTGCCCTTCTAATATTCCAACGGTCTTGAACTTTGTACCGAGTGTGACGTTGAGGCATTTAAATATGCCACTTGTGTTTTATAACTGTTACTATTTGATAGAAGTCTAGCACTGATTGACACAGAGAAGTGGAGAGAGTCTGACACAGAGAGGAGGAGGAGGAGGGTAACGAATGCTCCAGACAGTCACCATCTATCCAGACAGATAAATGGTGATTCCAGCACCACCAACTGAGGATATATTGACACTCTGATGCTGACAAGCTGCCTGAAGTTTATTTGGCAAAGCTGAGCCTGCTAGCCTTATGCTAAATTACTGCCAAAAGTGCCACTCAATTACTTTCATTAACTAACACTTTCTGCACAGACAAGCATGGAGAAGTGTATTTAACTGAGTCATTACAGAGCCTAATTGTAAAAATGTGTGGTGTTAGTAAAAGTCAGCCTTGTATGAATGTCCAAAATAAATCCTTTTAAATAATAATTTAAGGCTCTGAAATGAATACAAAGTAGGGTAAGTGTTATAAGTCCAATTGATACTGCTGGCTGGTTGAATCCTTGAGCTTAATGATAAAGCTGCTGATAAACAATGGTTAACATGACTAACTAATAACTGCAGAAGTATACCTTTTCAAATGTGCAATACCGCCTTAAGCAACACCAAAATCATGTCTGTTTGCATAAACTAGAGTAATAACAGACCCAGCCAGTTGTAAAAACAGGGTTGTGTTCCTTTAAAATATGAAACAGCTAAAAATATTGTTTATGGACATTCTTTTTGTTGGATCTTTCACTCTGTAACAAATCTCTTCAAAAGCTTAATACATTGCCAAATTAAACCGATTTGCAGCTAAAAACAAGTTCTGTGACTCTGGGCGTTTAGGTTGTGTGTGGCTACATCTCATTGCCAGTTCTGCAGTACAGTGAACAGCTCATTTGAGGAGAAAATTTGGCGTTTGAAGACATTCCTTCTCCTCCAGAGCTTGAAAAAAGACAAAAATCCTTTGTCTTCTCCAGCAGCCAACACAAGACTGCAGCTTGTAAACCTGTGACTTGTTTTGTTGTAACGTAAATTATACATCGACATAAAATTTGAGAGGAATGGTCATGCTTGCAGCGGGGGGGTGAACAAACCGCAGCCATAGGTCAAGTTCCAACATACCACATTATGAGTGCAGCATGTTTCTCAGCCCACTAAGCTACGAAGAGTCATACAATGCAACATATCCTATTCAAACATCTACGGTTTCATTCGAACCATTTAAAGAAAACTTTTCTTTGTTCTCAAATGAGCTTTCAGTACTATTTCTGTGACATGATCCCATACAGTCAACTGTTTACGCTGACTGTCCTTGCCTCTACTCCACCACTAATAGTGTGCATGACTTGCATTTATTCCTTCACATGATGTTTTTCTGTGTGTTCATTTTTAAAACATTTGCAGGCGCTGCATAAGGTAACTTGATTTTGATTAAACTGTCATGAAGTTGCAAAGGAAAACCCAGAAAGTTCTCACACGATGGCAGAAGGTAAAAGAAGGCCCTGTCTTATTAAAAAAAAGATTTCTCGGACTGATTTGCTGGCTTGACCCAACTATATCTAGTTTACTATCTACTCATGGTGTGTCAAACTGAACGTAAGTGACTGAATAGACTATACTGAGCATTATTTGTCAGAATATTAACTCTAAAAATATGCTAAGTATGCAAGAGCCACTTCCTGTTAATTCCACATCCTGTTAATGCCACGTCCTGTTAATGCCACTGCTGTCCCAGATTTTGAAGCATTGGCTGGCGACACCTGCAAGTCTCATGAGGGCATCTCTCTGACGCACACTGGTGCTATTGCAAGACACTCGGCTTAATGCAGGCCGATGGTTTCTCCAGATGTATGTTTAAGCATAAAAAAAGACCAACAAACCAGTGATGTTTTCTTTTGTTTTTAAAGCCAAGAACCCTTCAGAGCAAAGTGAGAAAAACATGGAATCTACTTCAAATCATGGTCAGTGATTTTGTCTCAAAGATCTTTTCTCCAATAAGGATGAGAACTTCCGAGACTTCACACACCTTCTTGAAATTCCCAACCCATGCCCGATCTTCACTCTGGGAAAAAGAGAGGAATCTCTCTATTGACTCTTAGCGTTCAACACCGAGCTCAAGTCAGCATGTTTGCGTTTAAATTTCGATTTTACTGACAATTTAGGTTTCTTTTGAGGGAACAAAGATTGCTTCGGAGCAGATGGCTCTTTGCAGAACAGAATAAAGGTGTAAAGGCTCTGTGCAAACATGCTATACAGTCTCAAACATCCCTCCTCTGCAAAGAAAAATCCCAGATGGAAAGAGAAAAGGACACCATGGATACCAGACGTGACTCCATCAACCCCAGTCTGCTCGTCTGCTACTAGTCTGCGCCTGGGGAGATCTGTGTCAAGGTCCACAACACTTTCCTCTGAAAAATACAGTATGTGAAAGAAGCAGATAAAAATAACAACAGAAAAAAAAATACTGGAAAGCCTGATAAGTATAGCAAAGGCATAAAAAGTTTGCCTCACTGGTCTTTTATCAACTCTCCTCTCATAGTTACAACAAGCTGAGATCAGACAAAGAAACTGGACAAAATGCAACTGAATGCTATTAATTTGAGTGCAACAAAGATCCCATACCAGAGCCAAACTCGGGGGAAGTTGTGATCACAGTTTAAAGTACAAATCTTTGCCACTGGGCCACAAAAACCTCCTGTCCCTTTAAGATCTACTTAAATTTTCTTGGCTGTTTGAGCCTCGTTCTGGCTGTTTGTCTCATATCTCTATTTAGCAGCTTTGCTTCCACACATAGGACAATAAAAAGACAATGGAAATTAATTCCACAAAGGGCAAAAATCCAACACTGAAAATACACACACAGGCAAAGCAAACAATAACTTTAATCGCTTAAGCATTACTGACATCGAGTACAAACGTGGCTTTTTTTGGTTGTCCAGAAATTAATTTTGCTTATTGCGCTTAAAAGCACCAACAAAAGAAATGCTAATTAATTGCAGTTAAATGGACAGATCATAAAAACACATAATTAAGGCACATTAAACCAGGTCAGACTATGCGGGATAGAGGAAGAGAGAGACACAAAAGAGACAGCACGGCTATTTATAGGTCCAAACGTTTGCCAGAAACCCTGTTCCTTCCTGGCCGAGCTTTATTAAAGAAAGAGCGGGCAGGATTTATGAAATCAGGCTTTGATGATAGAAAAAAAAAAAAGGGCCGTAGAATTAGTGAATCCAAATCGGCACAAGCGTCAGCGAGAGATATGACAGCTGACAGATCAAATTGTAATCAAACTGGGCTGCGACAACAAACATTACAGCATCTCAGTCATGAAGGCGACGCTCAGAGGTTTGGCTCTGTGGCTTCACAAGCTGCCAGATCACATTCCTCGTACCAGTAAATGTCGAAGGAGGGTAAATTGGATTTGGATTCTCGTCGGTTTCAACCCGTGTGATGATGACAGGGATGGAGTAATCTCTGAGTGATCTATGCATCCTTCACTCACACTACCCTACACACACACACACACACACACACACACTCTCAATCACACACAGCGACTTTGCATATCCCTCTAATCTGGCTAAGGATTACGGTTGCAATTAGACGAATGAGAAATGTAGATGAAGGGAGGAGTGAAAGAGAGACAGACAGGATGATAGATGCTTTTTTCTAATTTTCATTAATGTTATTTTCAGAATGATTGTTTTCACTCACTGTTAAGGTTGATGTGAAAACTGCAAACATGTTAAAAACTCAGCTAGGAAAAAAATTAAACATGAGGTGAGCTTAAAGCCATGAAGGTTCACCAATCAGTAAACTGTTAACCTGTAAATACTGTGTTGTTTTTGACAATTATCAATATTTACCGCTATATTAATATATAAAGCATCATGGACTTTTTAAAAAAGCCTATAACTTTTTTTGTTCTTCACAAAAAAGTCAAATTTCTTCATGTCATGAGCATAATAAAAGCAGGTGAACAAGCTCATGTTAGGAGCCTCGTGTCAATACCAGAACTTCGAATTGTTA
>JAQNCA010000021.1:4783394-4796830 GCA_029783725.1 Acanthurus tractus
TTTTGGGACACCTTCAGCAGGGCAAGAGGGATGGGTGGAAAAGGAGGAGAGCATAAAAGAACATATTAGGTGAGTGTACAGAAGAATGGAGTTTCTCCAGGTTTTTATTTTACCACTTAACTTCCATGATACTACAGACAAAATGACAAGATGTTTATTTCCTGGATCCCCATATTTAAAACAAACCAGCCGATGCTTCAAGTTTTGTTGTTACGCCAAACCAAACTTGACACAAACAGTGTCATTCTTTCATTTCAAAATGTATTTCCCATTAGGTTTGTGCGCCGGCATGAACAAAAGAGTCAATGCTTCAGGCGAAATAAGCTGTCTGAAGTATTTTTCACACTAGGATAGATTTTCGAGGGGAGACAAATAGCATCAGTGGCTGAGATTAGTAATGGTACATGTCCTTAGCCATAACAAATAAAGTTCTAATGCAATCGATTGCATCTGACATTTTGAGAAATATATCTTCCACTGAAGCCTCAAAAGTCTCATTATTATTGTAGCGTTTGGCAGAATCTAAGCACTGCTTTTCTCATCTCACAGTATTTGTGCAAAGGCATGACTGGAGTGTTGAATGTGACCCGCCACAGCTGCTTTTAAATTGCAGGAAGCATCATTTGTCCCTATTACATGATGGCTCGGAGAAAAGCCAAAAATCCATTAGGTTAATCTACTGTAAAGTTAATCTGTTGACATTAATATTAATTTCAACTGTGGTAATATTCATTCCATTCTACTTGCTATTAAAATTAAATTATGTAAAATACATCACAATGTGATGATAATTACCGTACGTCCATGAGAGGCAAAGCAGCAGCTGTAAATCTAATAAGAAACTCGTTTCATGTTGGAATTTGTAGCAATTTTCTATTCCCAACTCCAATTTTCTGTTCAATGAGATGATAAATCAAGTATGAAGCAAACTTTCTCAAACAACTACAGGCAAAATAAGAACTTACAAGGTATGGACAGAGTGCAGGAGGTGGTGATGGTAGCTATGGGGTTGGTAGCTACACATTCGTAAACTCCAGCGTCCCTCCGGCTGGACTTCAGGATCATGAGAAGCTGCCTGCCATCTGGGTGAGAAATCAGGCTTATCCTGTCATCCTCCAGAGGTTTCCGATCTGGAATACAAGAGAAAAAAAACGATTAAGCAACCGAACAGCAGCTTTTGGGTAAAACTCAATCGTCACCAAGGTTAAGGGACAGGTTAACAAAGCTACCTTTCATCCATGTAATCTCGGGATGAGGACTTCCAGCAGGAAGGCAGCTGAGAGTGACAGGCTCCCCCTCCAACAGGACGTGGTCTTTCAGTTTAATGTGGAACACCGGGGCGAAATCCGAAGCAGAGCGGATGAACTGCTGGCTCTTTGACAAACCCTCTTCTTTGGGGACGGATGAAGGCAGATCAGACTGAGAGGGGGTTTTGTCTTTCTTGCTTCTTGTCAGACCCCACCTGTCCCACCGTGACCTCCTGTCGCTCTCTGAGGCTTTTTCGGAATGGATGCTCGAAGTGGATTCAATCGATTCCTTGGATGCAGCGGCGCCGGCCTGTTTTGCTAGCTGATTCTCAGGGATGCCCATGTCTTTGAGTCCTCGCCCCTCGGACTGGGAGTGACGATGGCGGCTGAAGAGGGGTGTCCTCTTTTCCTCCGCGTCCCCTTTTCTCTCCTCAGACTGACTGCGGGTCTTTGCGTATATTCCCGCCACTTTGTTCTCAAACTTGTGCCGCATGGCCAGAACCGGAGAATCACCGACTTTCTTCACATCCTTTTGCGCCAGCTCTTTCTGACTTCCCTCAGCGTCTTTTTCCTTCCTCTCCTCTGACTGGTTCCTTATTTTGGCAGAGATTCCTGCCACTTTGGACTCAAACTTGCGTCTCATAGCAGAAACCGATGACTCCTCTGCATTCCTCTCCAGTGTTCCCGCACTACTCGGCACTTTTGTGTCCAAAGACTTACTGCGACCGATTGCCCACGAAACCCTCTTGCTTGTAGCAGTTTCCTGAACACTCTGACTCTTTTCCTCCTTCGGTTTCTCACTCTTCTTATGTTCAACGGATGTTGACCTCTTTGCCCGCAAGGAAAACCTCCCAATTAGACTCAGGCCTGCTTCCTTATCCACTTCTCTTAAATCTTGAACAGATTTTGATCTCTCTTGTAGTCCTTGTGATACCATTTCAAGAGGTGCGCCCCTCGGCCCTGGTCTGTAAACCTCTTCACCCCCTTCGATCCCCTTCCGGCTAAGTACAGGTGATTTTTCCTCTGATTTGGTTCTGGTCAGTTTTCGGAGGCCACGAGTCAAAGACGATTCGCGCTTCTTAAACTTGGCTTCAAAAACCTCCTCTGAGTCGATGTCTTTGATGTCCGTTCTGAGTACAGGCTGCCGAGGGGCGGCAGGGTTTGATGATGTTGACACGGAGGCAGGAGATCGGTCAGCAGTTGCCACTTTGGCAAACACTGCTGCGTGTTCGGATAATGTGGAGGTATCTGTGGACTTTGTTTCGTTCGGCTTGGCTGCTGCGCTGGAATGTTTGGACTGAGCCTTGTCAGATGTTTGAGACGGCACTGCAACAGCTTGAATGACACTCGCATACGTAGATGATGGTTTGCTAATTCGTGGCGTTTCCTCGTCTCCCTTAATATTTTCATTAATATGTAATTCCTGATGTTCTTTCCTCTCTTCTTCTTCATCGTCCTCCTCTATTACAATTATAGGAGTGATTACAGAGGGCGATCTAGACTCTGAATCTTCTTTATCTGCCTTTTCTACCTGGGTTTTGGTCCTTTTCTCTGTTATCTCATCCAGGTTCTTCTCATTCATACTTTGCATATCTTCACGTTCTCTCAAATTGTTCTGTTTTTGCTGTTGGTCCGATGTTACTGATGTCGGTAGTGTAAAAGAAGTCCTCTTTGTAGGTGAGGCAGATGAAGTCTCCAGTGTGGTTTGTTCTGTAAGTGCTGACATTGACGTTGCCTCCTGGAGCTTCCTCCCTTCGATGCTCCCATTGCCCATTGAGGGGATTTCTAAGGGGGCTCCAAACCTTCGGTGCAGGGGCATGGGCTCAGAGTCTCCCTGACTGAAGGAGGAGCTCTTTCGAAAAACTTTGGTCTGTGGCATGTCTTCCCCGGCGCTCTCAGAAGACGCTGCTCTGATGAGTGTCGATGGCCCCGCTCTGGATTTCCTCAAATTGCGTTCGAGAGATCCCGTCCGCCTTTCATCTTCCATGCCAAGTGTTTCAAACAAGGGCCCCCGTAGACCGCTCATCTTTTTGTCCATGCTTCCTCCCCTGAGCAGCCGCTGCCTCATCAGTTCCAGTTTCAGGGCATAATCCTCCTGGCTTAACTTTGCCGCCCCGGGGCTCGGGCTGCGATTGGGTAATTCCATGGAAACAGCCTTTTTGAGGCTCTTGCTACTTGCTTCTGAATCTTTGTTGGAATTTTCCTCCTCCGGGTCAATGTGGAGAAGCAGTGCTGAGTCAGCAGAGCTGCCTCTCCTCATGGTAGCCCGCCTGGCTTTGGTCGGTGCATCGTCAGACTCCACACTTGATCCTTTTTTAAGAGGAGCATGTTTCGTCTTTTCCATTATTTCCTCATTTATAGTTTCCTCTTCATCTTTCACCTTTTTGCTCGCCCCTCCTCTCATACCTGCTGTCTCCATATCATCCTTTTTCCTCGTTCCATCAGTAACAACACTGGGCAACACAGGGAAGTCATCCTCCCCTGGGATCTCATTAAGGGAGACCCTAGAACCAGAAAAGACCATAGACAGAGGCATAGGAATAAAGGGGAGTTCATCCACATCTGCATCTGAGTCAGAGGAAGAGGAGGGTGGAGGGGAGCCTTCTTTCAAATGCCGTGCCACAGCGATGGAGACGTGGCTAGATGAGTCATTCAAAAGCTCCGGGATCGAGCGCATCACCATCTTGGATTTGTAGCTAATTAGGGAACGCTGAAAAAGGCCAAAAAGAGAACAGTGTTAAAAAGTTCATTCCTATATTTCATCTACGAACTTTATATACAAAACCTGAGTCAGTAATAAACTTTTTCCAACTCAAACAGGTTTAAAATGAGCCAGTCAACACTGGGTTTTATTAAATTGTTCTTCTGCTTAATAATTTCAAATAAAAGTGGTTTCAGAGACTTAATTAATGGAGCTATGTGTAAAAATGACAGAGGTCAGTATTTCACCAGCTGACTCCAAACTGCTGCTCAGCTGCTGCTTTCTTTGGCCTTAGCTAAAAGCTGCGGTTAGCTGCTTAGTTCAGGCCAAAGCTACAGGCCTTATCAGCTGATCAGTCTGACCAAAACAGGATGTTAAAGCAGCTTTGAGTTATGATTTATTCTGTGACCAGCAGCCTCCCCGTGAGCACAGCAGAACCAAGACTGAACACAGACACCAAGGCTGACTCACTGTCTTTCATTTCCACAACATTACTTTATGTCTACCGATTTTTCATCACAGTTGCTTACCTGCCATCTCCTCCTGGACAAAACTTGCTTTAGCATAGCCGTGCTGATGCTCTTGTTTGTTGGTGACTGTAAAACAAAACAGAGGGGAGTGGCCATTAACCTTGGTGGAGATATAAAAACAAATCTTATTTATGCTGGGTGACATTTTCTAAATGGAAAAACTCACCTTGAACCAAGGATGGCGAAGGCACTCAATGGCACTGGGCCTCCTGGGAGAGGAAAAATAAACACAAGGAGGAAAGGAGCTACAGTTTAGCCACTATCAAACCAAATTACTGGTCAGGATAATATATATTTTCTATTTGTTTATGGTAAAAGGTTGGATTGAAATTGTATAGGTACTTACAGTCTGTCCACCACCAAGAGCTTGATAACAAACCCCTTTGCCTCTTTGCAGAGGTCAGAAAACATGCTCTCCTCAAATGCCACATTGTAGTTACGGATGTTTAAGGCAGTGGCTCGATCATTCTCACCAGCAAAAGGAGACACACCAGTCAGGCTGAAATAAAAAACAAAAATATATATCAGCTTAAAGAAAACAGCGCTGAGAGTGTTTATTCCATCATATTAGAACAATAAAAACACATATTCTGTGACTTTACACTCCAGTAACAAATTTATATAACATACCAGAGGTAAGTGATGACACCAACAGGCCTGTGGGAGAGCAGGACAGATGAATGACAAGTGGATATTCAGGGGAAACATAAATGCACGCAGAATACAAGAGATTTGAATGTCTTGCAGATAACGAGGAGGGAGCCTGCAGCGTGTAGTCGCCTCTCCACGCCGGAGAGCAGGTGGCTCACCATATGTCTGTTGCTGTGGAGACGGGAGTTTGGTTAACAATCTCCGGTGCAACATATTCCGGCGTGCCGTATTTGCAGTAGTACTCCTCTGAATTCTCCAATTTCATGGCATTTCCAAAGTCACTAATGCGGATCTGGTCACTCACTGGACTTGCCATCAAAATGTTTTCAGGCTAGAGGAGGGGCACATCCAAAAAAATAACAAAGTTAGGGGGCAGGTATGACAGAATGCGACAATTTTGATCAAATAAACTTATTAGAGCACCACAGGTGGGATGGCTGCTACCTTAATATCAAGGTGTGCAATGTTTTTTTCATGGAGATAACGCAGACCTTCCAAAACTTGCTGAATACTCCATCGAATCTGCAGAGAAACGCAGGGGAATGAACCTAAAAGTCATGTTACATAATAATAGCGCAGTGCAGTCGAAGCACACAAACCTCCAGTTCCTTGACTGTGGTTTTTTTGGCCATTCTCTCCAGCAGCTCCTCGTGACATCTTCGTACAACAGTTGAGGAAAAAGAGAGCTGTGACTTGACTGCACAATCCAAGTGGTAGGTGCATGAGAGATGAATTATAAATGAGCAAAAACTCCCACACATCCTATCTCTTGCTAATTCCTCTCATCGACGATGAGTCAGAGAGAAAAAGCTGTGCTGCGCTTCATTCATGCCTCTAGGGGACTGCAGAAGACATTAGGATTAATGCTTTGAATCTTTAGTGTCCTTGAGATGCATTTAAGTGCACTTTTGTTCTGCAATGAAGCTGATAAAATTTAAAAGACAGCCGGAGGAAAAGGTAGTGCTTTTTCTGCTTAAAGATACAAACATTTCTGCAACAAGCACATCTGTCGTGTGATAATCACAGGTGACTAATGCCAAGAGGAGCTGAAACGAAAGGATACAACTCTGTGATGAGCACCACCACGTTCTTCTTCTCAAAAGCATCGTGGAAATAGAGGATCCTCTCGTTGTCCAGCTCGGACAGCAGGTCCATCTCTCTGAGAGCCAAGGCTTTCCTCTTCCCTCGTGCAGAAATGAACTTGGCAGCGAACTCGGCCTTTCCCTTTTTCTGAGTCACCCTCTTCACATAGGAGAAGGCACCCCTGCATTGAACAGTGGTTAATAAAATACAAATTCTTTCATTTCGTACCAGGCAAGACATTTAAAAACTTAATACTAAAAGATTATCCTCAAGGAGGGCTTGTCTCTTTTTCCCAGAATACACCAGCCCGAGGGACCTCATTACAGAGCACAGATCAAACATAACTATTGTAAGAGCTTGGAAGCTCATTCTTGACCTTTATGAACATTATGTCTGGCAAAATAATATCTGCACAAATGTCAGCTTACTGGCTTTTCTGAGCTTTCTGCCTTCAGTAAATCACTGCAGTGCGATGCTCAAAGCATGTAAAAGAACCTCCGAGCTTTGAGTTGGACTCATTTATTCCCATTTTGGCCAACATATTGTTTGAAAAGAAACCCAACACCAGGAAGGAAAGCAGACAAACAGGAGTGTGCACCGCATCCAGACCAAAGTGGGCAGGAGCTGGGCCAAAAGTGAGCAAAACGTGAAATAAACAAATTAACAGCCTGCATTGCTGCAGGGCTCCAATTTCCTGACACACCCTGGAGTACCAGTGAAGCATCGCTGAATCAGAGTAAGTTAAACCACTTGTGATCAGCGAAAACAAGATTTTCAGGGAGAGTTAAGTTTCCCTTTAAAAGTAAACTCCGAGCTGGCAACAACTTTTCCATCATCACTCCGACAAGTACAAGACCAAGTGAAGAAACACCTGAATTGAACGTCCTTGAACATGGCTCATTTTAGGACAGGTGTGAGGCTGTCGCGTGTTTATCTGAATTATGCATACCTGTCAGCTGATCAGAATTAAGGATTATTCAAGGGAGGAAGAAGGGCAAGGAAAACAAGGAAAAGTGACAACTCAAGGACAAATTTTGTTTGGAGTGACCATTAAAAGATTGAAAACAATATATGATTTTACTTGAGATGAAAAAAACAACAACAAAGAAGTTACCTGAAATAAGAAATAAAAGAATATGACACATTGTGATAAAGAGAATTTCATGTGTTTTAGCATAATAAAGGGCTAATTAGATACTTCAAATTGTGATGGAAGCAAGAAAATGAGCTCCGGGACCGAAGACAAAACCCTCAATATTTCATGTAATGGCAACAGATTTCAAGTTTTTCACCAATGGTTCGGTTTAATTTCGCCATTTCCTTCCAATTTTACAAGAAATTCTTTGTTAGAGAAAGCACTCCTACCGGCAATTGTATAGACAGTATAATTAACTTTTTTGTGTGTTTTTCGGTGGAAAATAGGAGAAGAAATTCAAATTCCAATCTCAATTTGCTCCTCTGTTTAACAACCAAAATGCATCCGTGATGGAAAACACATTTTCCCGTCTGTCTGTTCCGATTGTTCCACAGTTTGCAGCAAATGTCTGTCTCCTCGCCGAGTCAGACCAGAGCGAATCATCTGTCGGCGTTCAGTCCACTCATGCTGGTGACTCATCTCTCCATTCTGTCTGCTGCTGTTGAGCAGGTGCGACTCCCCGCCCCCCCCCACACACAGTCCGACCCGCAGCCCTCAAACAGCCATTAAGGCCCGTGTACTCGCGCAGAGATGGCGTGAGTGAGCGTCCGGTCGGATTCACTCACCTCCCTATCTCTTTGTGGCTATCGTAGTAATCCGTCAAACGCCTCATCTTCCTCAGGATGCTTCCCTCGTCCTCCATTGGCTCGGCTGCTTCTTTTCGCTCTGCGGGGGGGGAAACAACAGAGGCATTTTCATGTGTGTGCGTGTTTTGCTGGACGTGTGTGCCAGCACTGTGACAGATGGTCGCATAATGTAGTCTAAAAACACCTTGTGGTCCCACCCGTATGGTGTAAATTCAGAGGTGCAATTTCAAAAACAACTAGTTTATTCTGGTTTGTCCAGCTAACATATATAATTTAAATGAGATGGTGGATCAATGACAAACCAGGGAAATGATTTGACTTAATTTTTAAATATATGTCCATTTTATAGAGTCTGAACTCAAACCTTATTGAGAAATGATCATGGATTGACGTTATCTTCTCACATCTTTCCTAATTTTGAGTGTTGCAGCATTATAACCACATCAGAAGGTTAAATCTGTCTGGCAGCCGAGTGTGTTTGTGTGTCTGTGTTTGGATGTCGTGCTGGACTGCAGACCTGTATGAACTGTGAGTTCAGCCTTGCAGGAGTTGGATCCGGCCAGGTTCTTCGCAGTGCAGGTGTAAACACCGGAGTGTTCAGGCAGGGCGTTGAGAACAACCAGAGAGTATTCTGGGTCATCGTACACAAACGTGAAGTGGCTGCTCTCGGAGAGAAGAATGTCATCCTGCAACAGACCAATCAAATATTCATACGGTTTTAGATTACACTCATTTTTAATGTCACACTTTCTCAAACAGTTTTAATTCCCTCACTGCAAAAGTAATACACATAAAAACACTCTTTATCTGCTATTAAATTTCTATAAACACTCACTGGAACTGAGAGTTATCACCACTGTAAAACATAATACCTTGTACCACAGAATGTCTGGGTCTGGTTTCCCTTCAACCACGACAGCCAGGCGACACGTCTCCCCGATGTGCACGTCCACGTCCTCCATGATGCTTTCAAACTTAGGAGACACTACAAGAGAATAAAAATGTTAGAAATAAACATAAAAGGAACATTTAAAATCAGAAAACGTTATCTTACACTTAACACTTTAGTCATTTTTAAAGAACACATTCTAATTTTATGATACTTCACTTTAAAAATAGCGAAAAGCTCAACTCAAGTTACAAACAGCTTCCTCTCGTTGGCATTTATTGCTGCTCGGGGTAAAGTAGTAAGTTCTTTGCATTCAAGCTGGAATGCTAAATTTATCCGTCTGGGTTAAACCGACCTGCCAGGGCCAGCTGAAGCGTGCAGAGGTCGCTGCCAAACTGGTTGCTGGCCGTGACCATCAGCTGGCCGACGTCTGCGCTCCGGACTCGCTGGAGCTTCAGGGTGTGCTGGTCGTCGTCTGGCATGCTCATCTCATACATGCCGGGTTTATTGACCAGCACCACCCCCCTTCTGCAGAAGACAGATAATCAAATTGACACTTTTATACTTTTGTATTTTAGTAATTTTGCAGCAAAATCTGCAAATAATGAATCACATAAATACCATCTAATTTACTGATGTTATTGACTTTAAAACTGAAAAATGAGACATATATTAAAAGCACATAAAGTTAATTTTTCATACAAAGGTAGCAGGACACTGCAGACAGAGAACAAGGCTTTTCAACTGCAGAGCTCCACAGAGAACAAGTGCTTGCACACCAAATTAAATTAATTCAGTCAAAGCACTGTGAGCCACAGCACAGCAGAGTTTCTCAGCCCTGCTCCTCTGGATTTTTTTGCTAATCTGTATTTATTCACATGTTCTGTCCCAATTTATAAAACTGTCCCAGATGAGAATAAAAGCGGGAAGAAAACCAGCAGTGTTCCAGCTCCCATGGGACTTCTGCTGTCTGGGTTTCTTTATTTAAAATGAGCAAGATATCTGAGGTTGCCTCACAATTACAAAAAAAATATATCAAACTCGTCAGTTCAGACTGTTCTTATGTATAACCCATATTCTTCCATCTTGCATGGTGGTGTATCACTGCCTGCATTAGTTTAACACAAAAAACCCCTCTGCACATTAACTTTACATGCAAACCTGTATTGTGTCCCTGCTGATGGAGGAACTAACCTTTTCCAGGCAACAGCTGCGTGCACGTGGTTCACTGTGATGATGATGCTTGCAGGTTGGTTCTCAACCACATAAATGATGTCCGGTTTGTCCAGAATGACAGGTGCTTTTCTCAGATAAGGTCCTAAAGAGGCAAACAAAAAAAAGACATCCAACATATTGAGATAATTAGTGAGCTAATTACTGTCTTACTAAAAAAAAAATGAAATTGGAGGAGTATTTTGGCAAATTAAAGGCTTCCTCGGCTTACTCACCTCTGTCCAGCAGCTGGACCAGGTCAGTGGAGGGTGATGGTTTGCTCAGCGTCTTCCCGGTGGACGTCAGGACTCTGAATGCGTAGCGGACTCCCTTGGACAGAGAGGTGACGGTGTAGTTGGTCTCCCTCAGGTTAGACGCCACGACAGACCACTGGATTGAGCCCAGAGGCTGCTGCTGGACCACATACAGCAGGCAGCCAGAGTCTGCACACACACACACACACACGTACACACACACAGTGTTTAGTTTCTTAATCCTGGCTGACAATAAAACACATAGTGAGGTGCTTAAGATGCAGAAAGAAACAGAATTTGTTTTCTTTTCAAATCTGTGCTGATGAGATATGAAATCCAGAGGGGCTTAAGAACATCTCAGAACGAATAAAAGCAAATAAAGATGCAAGATGTATGCTATAAATAGTGTTTCCCTGCAAGTGTTTCATGTAATTTAAAAATAAAAAAAAGCCTCCCTCAAGATTATAAAGAAATTGCTTTATATTTAGTCAAAAAAAAGGATAAAATATGCAGAATAAAAACCAAATAAACCCACCAAATGAAGAGTCAAGCCTCTTTGGTCTCTTCCAGCTGAGGCTTATTGTTTTCCCTGTGATAGCCTCGATCACCGGTGGGCCATCGGGGGGGTCAGGAACTATGTCTGTTTTTTAAAATGCATAAATAAATACATGTAAAAGGTGTAGCTGATAAGTTTCTGCCCTCAGGTGAAATGAGATGAGTTACAAATCTCTCATTACATCCACGTGCAATTTAATTCCTTAACGTTTATGCAGAAAGTTTGAAGTTAATAGCCTCTGCTATTCATCTGCTTCCACCTCAGGCCACAAAGTTATTACCTCTTGTACTTATTAGATTGTAATTATTGTATTTTGCTTAATAATATCATCAAACATCAAGTGTCGTCTCTTACCTGTGACATATAGATGTGCGTAGCAGGCTGCTTTGCCCACTTTGTTGGAGATGACGGCCTTGTAGACGCCCCCATGAGCGTGACAAGCGCTCCGAACGACCAGACTGTGGACATCCCTGTCTGAAGAACACACACACAAGTTTCTTATTCACCATCTCCTCCCTTAAGAAAGGCTTTGCTCTGTTTGTTACTGGCTTATTTGCTTACACTGGGTCATTTTGCGTTCCTCGCTGCTCTCGATACGTTTGCCGTTGTGGTACCAGCCGATCGTCGGGTAAGGGAGACCCGACACTTTGCATTTAAGCACAGCCTCTTTGCCTTCGATCACCTCCACGTCAGCCATGGGTTTGACAAAGTCCGGCATGGTCCTCTTCTCCACCTCACTCTCCAGCACTTCCGGCTCCTCGGGGATGGATGGCATCTTCTCTAACTTTGCCCTGAAGGAAGAGAGGAGGAGTTGAATTTTAGAAATCTGAGAACGTTTTGAAAAGATTGACAGATTTATTTTATTCTTGTCGTGCGCCTTGACTCCTTTTGGAAGGATTTCCTCTCCCCTGAGGCATTTTTCTTTGCTCTCAAAACCAAAAAAAAAAAAGAAAAGAATGGTTCCCTCTGACGTTTATACTGACAGCACTGTTTTATTTTCAAAAAATAACACAATGGCTCATGGAGATGTTGTCCATTTGAATGACTCCTCTTACATGTGAGAGGAGATGGCAGCTCGAGGTTCTTGCATGTAGAGCTCAGCGGTGCATTCAGCCTTCCCGTGGACGTTCTGAGCGACTGCTGTGTAGAAACCCTCCGTGTCGCCGCTCACGTGGGTGATGACGAGCGAGTGACGACCCCCCTCGTGCAGGATGCGAATGTTGTCGCTCTCCTCGACTCTCGTCTCTGAAACACGTCAACTGATCAAAAAAGGCATTTCCTCTGAGGAGTTCATGGCTGTTGGCTTTCTGTCGGACAGATCGGTGGAGGTTCTTACCAAAATGCATCCATGTGACTCGCGGGGCAGGTGAGCCGCTCACCTTGCAGTCAAAGCGGGCGGTTCGACCCTCGATGACCTCCAGGATGTCCAGCTTTCGGGTGAAAAGAGGCTCCTTGGACGGGGTGACCTTGAGGTTTGCGCTTGAGGTCAACTCATCTGTAAATGCAACAACACTTTGGTTTTCCTTTCTGATTTGAACAGATAAAAATATGCATTTCCTTCTTTTAAACGACAGTGTGTTCAGTTCACCTTTGGCAGTGCTCAGCTTGCAAGTGTATGTTCCACTGTCATCTTCATGTACTGAGTTTAGCAGCAGGCGGCACCTGTTTTAGAAAATAAAACACCCTTTAAAAACTAAAGTAATGTAAGAACTGACTTATTATCTTGCAGAAATACTTTGGAATGACAGCAAAGATATGAGAAAAACTCATGGACCAACACATTTTGGAGATTCAAGACGACAGAACAAAGTGATTTCAGCAATTAGAATTTTCCACATTTTCTCAGCCACATTTTTCTGATCCTCGTCCACCAGAAAAGCCTTTATTTACAAGTTTGACAAAGAAAACATAGTGAAATAAAGAAAGAGTTCAAACATTCACTGAACTCACCTCTTGCCATCAAAGTGCATTTTGCAGTTGAGCAGCGCTGGCTGGATCAGCTTCCCATTGGACAGCCAGTCCACATCCACGTCTGGAGGTCCTGTCATGTGACACTCGAACAAGGCCGACTCTCCAGCCCTCACCGTCACATCCTCCACCTTCCTGCAGATTTTCAGCGCCATCTGAGCCTTAGCTGCTGCTTAGAAACACGCAAAAGAACAGCATTATGGAAATCTCACAGGATATTTGCTGCAACATTCTTCAAAACGGACAGATTCAAAGCTTCGAGGCTCACCTTTGACCTCCACCCTGCACTCCGCCTGCTTGGTTCCGTACTCGTTGATGATCTTGCAGACATAAAGCCCCGCATCTGACCTCTGAGCTGAGCCGATCCTCATCTCACTGGTGCCGTCGTCTGTCTCTCGCACAACGTAGCGCCCCGCTGTCTTTACCGTGAGTCTGTCCTTCAACCTGGGTCAGTAAAAGGTGGCTGTCACAGTCGTTTATAATCAAGAAGTTCAAAGAGTGCGTGTGTGGGTGTGGGTGTGGGTGTGTGTGTGTGTGTGTGAGACAGGGGAACATTAAGAGAC